>JAODGC010000006.1:2636417-2646470 GCA_027574925.1 Ecitoglossa quadriceps | reverse complement strand
TAAACTATTTATTGAGGAATAATAATAGTATTAAAGAGAAGTTAATTACAATTCACTTAATTTTACAAATATTGCTGGAACTAGCAAATTTAACGAATTGATTTGAAGAAGAATTTTGTAAATTTACATTATTATTTGTTGTTTTAAGATGGAAAACTTACTGATTAAATGTTTTGTTGAACTTGGTTATGTAGGGTTCGATATTTCATGTATTGAGATGAGTTTGCTTTGAATACTTGATTTTATAAAAACATTTTTGGTATGTCGCCTGAAAAGAAAAGAAGAAAAAGAAACTGAAGAAGGCAACATGTTGAAAACGTTTTTATAACATTAAGTATTCAGTCAAAGTGTTAAAGTAAAGTCATTTCAATCAATTTACTTAATATTTATTTAATAGCAATCTAAATAAAAGTATTATTAGCAAAATATAATATAACTTTTATGTATTTATATTTAAGAAAAAAAATTGTTTTGTTATTATTATGCATGTATGATGTAAATGCATGTTGTTCTTTTATTCCGAGAAAAAATACGTGTTTCAAAAATGTCATCCGTTCATTATCATTATCCCGTTTTGTACGCCTATGCTGGATGTAAGTTTGGCTTCATGATGTATGACTATAAGCGTACCCATTGCTGATATTAACATTGTACTTGTCGTCCCACTACCACTGGCCTCCCGCTACCTGGACCGTTTATTCGGGCGGATGTAGACTTCTCTTTGGTTTAAACTACAACGCTCCCAACTCCGAAGAATTTGCAGGATTTGAACATACGATCCGGCGAGGCGGTTTTTTTAAATTTAATTTAATTAATCTAAATATTGATAATTGAGAGTATAATTGGTTGCATACCTTAAAATAGAAATTGAATACTTCAAGTTGTAGAACTTGGAATGAACATATTCAAAATAGCAAATTTCGAAAACAAATCAAAAGAGCATTGAATCAAATTACAAATGTATTTTTGAGTATTTCTTACGTATGTATTTTTTCCTACTTATCTCAAATCGGAAATAATTTACCACCTTCAAGTTTTATTTGTTTGTAAATTACAATCCTTGATGATATTAACAACTCTCTTAGTTTACTTAAATCTGTGACATTTCAAATAAATTACATCTCCACCTACATCTTCTTTCATATTTAGCTCAAGCAGAATTTTACTTTCTAAAATACAGCTAATATTAGATGTTGTTACCAATATATCTACATGAAACTATTGGCTTTAGATTGTGTGTTATCTTTCTAGATAAATAAAATTCACCTTAATACTCATATGAACGCAAAAGAGTGTCACTACGTGAACTATAAGAGAAAATAAGTTTGCGCTTTTTATCCTCATTAACACCAACGGACAAATATAAGAAGTATGGATGGAGAGCGAAAGAAGAGCAAGTTAGTAAGTAAGCAGTGTCTTGTCTGTTGGGCTTCTGGCAACTTTCTCGTCTTTGGCTCAAACATCGAAGAGCCATCGCGCGAGCCGATCACCGCCGCATTTCATATCTTCGCGTCGTGCGAACTTGATCGTGGCCATGGCTTGAATCACAATCCGTAAACCGCATTTTCGCAAAAACAAAACAAACCCAAATAAGAATATATATTAATAACTAAGAACTTAAACAGTGCCTTAAGAACATATCCCGAAAGACACAAATTGCAAAATTTCTGGGTGCAAGAAAACCCAAAGTAAGAATGACGTCAAAGTTATAAAGACATTCGAATTAAACATTAACTAGAGTAGAGTTTACATCAGTTATCAGTAATGTTAGCAACATATATGTGCATAGTGGGCCTGTGAAACAGATCTAGTGTAATATGCAGTGTTTAATTGTTTCTTAATCGCTGCTCAAGTTAAAGAAGACATAAAGTGAGTACCATACGCGTTACGATTGTTAAGGTTATGTTACTTGACGAATCAAGAATTGAGGTTAAACTTGTGGTTCTGTTGTAGTGGCAATTCTTATACTGTAATTTATTTGCTTCCGTATATTTTGCGTGGTCGGATTTAAATTTGTACAGTAACAATTAAAACACGATCATTACATTCCTAGTGGAACTTATTATATAACACAATAATGTAGAATGGCCTTGCGTTAGTTATTCTATGAAAAATTATCCACAGTCAAGACTAATCATTTGTTACAAAAAAAGGTGTTTACCTATTTCATATGTGGAACGTAAACATTTAAGTGTAAGAGATAGGAGACCTAATTTTTGATGGCATTTCGAACGAAACTGTGTCAAAAGTCGATCAACAGACGGACACATCATTGAATCATCTAGCATCTAGTTCCTGATAGCAATTAATATAGCGATTCTCTTTAAAAATCATTTAAAAAATAATTTGAAAACATACTATTGATTTTGACCTTATACTTTGTATTTTATAAGATTTTATTAATTTTTAGGAAAATTAGAATGATAAAATTAATTTCTATAAAATGTTACTTATTTACATTTTATTTAAATTAATTTTATAGCTGTATTAATTACTGGAGAACTTCACTAAGATGATTATCTAAACTTTCTTGTTGTTAATCAGAATTATGAACCTGTTGTTAGAAATAAAAGTGAATTATATATATCTCAGAAATGTAATAAGATTTTATAAATTTAGAAATTGATTATACATTCGAGTTTAAGTCAAAAACTTTAAATATTCAAAAGGCAAGATGGTGTTTAATTTAAGATACAATTTTAGTTGGATGATATAACATTTTAGAGTGTAAACTTGTTTTAATTTGTTTTTCTGTCACAAGTTTCTACTTTTTTTAAAGATTAAAGTACAAAGGCACGCTTTATAATTGCAGTTTCCAAGGCTAGTTATCAGCCAATAAACATTAATTTTACAATTATATATACGAAGCATGGAAAATTAATATTCACAATAATGATAGTAATTTAAATAACTATAGTAACTACAAAGATCGTATGATTGATTTTGGTGAAATGGAGAAACCATGACTAATTACACTTTAATTTAATTCTATTGTTTAGATATTCACACTTGAATTTGTACTATTTTCTAAAGTAACTATACATATAATTAAATTCAGACAAATTTCTACTTACTACGGAATATTTGCCATGCTTAATTCTTCAAGACAGAAATTTAAGGACACAAAAAAATTAATTAGAAAACGACCTTGACATTGATAGTAATTTCACAGTATATTACAATTTTTATTTTTACTTCCACAATTTTATTAATCGTCAATGCGTTGAATTTATTGGCATTGCCAGGTAAATAAAACATATGGAAATAACAACCACTAGCTTCTTGTAAAACAGCATTGCACTCCAGCTACTCAATACAAGCACAACTTTTTAGAGCTTATCTAGTTAAGAAAGTCAAATTATCGCAAATCCACCAAGCATGACGATCAATACAGCTAATTCTACTAACAACTAAGAGAAAAAGCACATGAGCATTGCTCACATGTGTGAAGACTGATGGTGATATTAGCAATTGGATTTAATATGGGTCAGTCTGATTTTTTTTATACAAAAGTTAAGATTGTTTACATCAAGTGGAATGTCGCACATGGTAGCACGCTAAATGTACGAGTATGCAACTCGTAACCCTAATAAATACAATTAAAGTGTCTGAAAAACAAACTTGAGTATGAATACGAATTAACATTTTTCAACGTTTTTAAGAAGGAGGCATGTCGTGTTTAGCATTGCTCGCTTTCTCCGTTTCTTGCGTACATACTTTAAAGATGGTACACATGATGAGTGTTGGACTTATTTCTGACTACTGCTTATAAATTTGAGAGAATCATATTCGCTAAATATAGTTTAGAAAAAGAAAGTATTTAATCTACCTTTATTTTACTGCGTTCCATGATAGAATTTATTCCATTTTTGAGGTATACTCATATTTGACAAAGATTTAATATTTAAATTATACTTGTGTCTTTTTTTATGGTAATACTAGTATCTTTTTCTGTTTACAACGCACTTCTTGACATAATAATCTGCTTTAACAATACGGTATTCAGTATGGAACCTGAAAAATATAAGTCCATAATCTGGACATTATCAAAATTGTGCCAAACTGTTTTTATGCTAATATTGCAAGTAGCAATGCAACAAATGTATTCATAATCTCTTCTCCATTGTGGTTAGTAGTATACTAGATGTGCCTACCTTGATTAAACAATATGACGTCTTCTGTTTTTTTAGGTTTTTATATCTTGCTTTCAAATTTATGTTCTTTGCATTTGCAATGATTCTTCAGCTGTGTGATGAAGTTTTTTCCGTTTTCGTAGATTTGGTACCGTTTTTATTTCCCATTATGGGATGCTGTATATGGGTTATGTGTTAAATTGCAACAGAATAGAATCTGGTCATTTTCGGTTCACGTTTGGCATGGAACCGTTTTTTTTTTTTGCATGCTTAGAGATGATTTAAATAGTGGAAACGAAAAGAAACTTTGGCAGTCGCAGAAGAGCCTTTTGTCGTGCAAGAGCTCATAATAATTTATTGTGCTTTGTATTTTGTATTATACTATCAAATAAACTTAAAGTAAATTGGATTATGGCAGGAAGTGAGTAGTGGAGGAAGGCTGATTATAAATTTAATAGTACATTCAACTGATTAGTAATTATTAACTTTCTTTGAGCGATGCGTATCATTTTAATTAAAAGTGAAGACGATTTAATGATTTATTCGGTCAATAAGTCACGCAGATGAGGCAGGTTCAATAGCGTGCAATCACGCTAAATAAATCGAAATCGAATTATTTTACGCTAGGAATGATGATATTTACTTTTATATTTTCAAATGAAATGGAAATTTAGTGCACCAATTATACTTAATTGGCAAATACGTAAAAAGTAAAAGACGAAGATTAATTTTATTCGTATTAATTAAAGAAAGAAGTAATACAAATCATAAAAACGCATCAAGGAAACAAATTTATCAAATTCATTTATTTTATTAAGTATAGTCTCTCACGTAAAATATAACATTGAAGTGTTAATTCTTTAATTAACTTGAATGAACGAGAAAGATTCAGTGGTTAGAAGCACCTGTTCTTGTTATAAAAATATAAGCTTTTTCTCAAAACAGAATAGATTTTCTTCTAACTTTAATAATTATTATTCATACTAATTTAAAGTAACTAGATTTCAGTTTCATTTACTTGTACTCATTGCGTTCGTGCAGCAATTAGTTATGAGCTGAGCATTTTCACTTATTTTAATTTATAGCATTATTTAGTATAATTGCGGTAGAAATTCCAGTAAGTAGAGACTTTACAAAAGAAAACAAATGAGAAATCAATATCACATCACAATTCTACTTCATACTGGGTATTACTTATAGTAGACTATATTTTCATCAACTTGCAACATATCAAATGGTAAAGGTATACACAACACCTTTGTATATTGAGAGTATAATTGAAAATATCCGTTAATCGTCAACCGGGTACATTTACACATTTATGCTAAAATTATCTTAAATTGAATATAATAATACATATATCAATATTAATTACTGGAGAACATCACAAAAACTATTATATAAACTTTCTTGTTGTCAATGAGAATTAAGAACTTATTGTTTTATAAATTCAGATATTGATTAAAGATTAAAGCACAAAGGTATTTTTTAAAATTTCCGTTTTGAAGGCTAGTTATCAACTAGGGAAAGTTGAAAAACGCAAAAATTTAACAGAACTGTCAAATTAAAAAAGTGAAGTACAAAGATATACTTTAAAGAATCAGACTATAAAGTCAATTCATCGGGAAGAATTTTCAAAAAGATGCAATGTGGCATCACTGTGTTCTTTTCAATTTTAACTATGTTTATACGACGACATCGCGTGCATTACTTTTCGCATGCAATTTTTCCGTAAACTTTATGACGACGTCTCAAATTATGTGTTTTTCCATCCAATTTGTGACATTTTGTTTTTTCAGTTCCTCATTAACTCATTACCTTCATCTGAGCATTGGGACATGTATCCGTTTCTCTCAATATAGTCAGTTTCAAGTAAAAATTGTATTTGAATTAGGAGTTAATGCATTTTCTTGCATGGTTAAACAAGTGAGTGTGAATGCTAAGTAAGAAACAACGTATCAGCGCGTGTATCAGTATTTGGCACAAATTAAATTTAGCACATTCCACTTATATCCACCTGAACGGACTGGCTACATGTAAACTGTACATATAAATTTGCCTTCGTTTTCAAACACGTTTTCACTTTGTACACAACTTTAATGCCATATAATTGCAGTTATAGACTAATTTAGCCTCGATTTCTGAAAATTGCCTGGTTTGTGATTTTTATAGGTAGAACGAATGTATTAAAATAGAAACTAATTTAATATTGTATTTGCAGGAATCTTAATATAATGAAAATATATTCATCTGTTAGTCAAAACGAAAGCAAAATTCATTGATATCAACTTCAATCGTATTGGAAATATTTAATTGGAAACATGATGAGGTATCTAGCATACTTTGTAATGGCGGTGGTGATATTGGAATGTTGTGATGCTCAAATGACAACCTCTACAACGACAACAACTACACCAGCACCTTCAACTTCTGTTAACACTTCACAAGTTGTCAATATTTCTGTATCAACTGGACGTTTATTGGGCCTGTTATCCTTATTCACCAGTTTGTCAAATAGATTTGGAGGAGGATTTGTCGGTATGTATCTATTATTAATTATGCTTTTTGTTATGTTTTACTAAAGATGCATCTGAAAATAACAACTAGATTAATTAAACTGATTTTTTTAGGACGTTGTTTTGGGGCAGCTAGAAAACTAAAATTCATCATCCCATTCTTCTTATACAAACTAGGTGTGATCACAACCACCTTAGGGTTCCTCACTCTGTTCACCCTCAAAGGTTTAGTCATAGGAATCATTCTCCTGGTATTAAACGCCGGTGGGTGGTTAGCAAAACTAGGCTTTGCTAAGGGTTACCAATACGGTCAACATAGTGGCTGGGGTGGAGGATACGGAGGACACGGTCATATGCATGGCTGGCATAAATCTCAACCTCCGTTACATATCCACGTCCACAAAGACCGGAATGATCATCACCACGATGGATACATCAGTGTACCACCAAGTTATTCCTCTTCTTCTTCTTATGATGCAGACTCATCCGACATTGGAGGTGATATGATAGGAGGACATAGCTTACGTTCCAGTGCGTCCTCTTCTCATCTTTACGGTCGTGGACAGAGTATAGGTGGTAGCGGACAAGATTATGATCCTGCTGGTGGTTCCTCTGGAGGATCATGGGCAGAGCGTATCAGCAAAGGTTTGAAAGCGACGCGTACGCTCGCGGAACGGGTCGAACTAATAGATTTGTACACACGTTTAGGATTCAACATCAACGACATCATAGGCGGTCAGCTAAAGCGAAGCGGGCATAGTTTAACATATCCTAGAAAGATGGGTGTGTTTACTACAACTGAGTCTTCCAGTTCCATTAGATAATCTAGATTTATCAACCAATTGCAGGCAAGAGATTAATTTTAGGCGTTGAAGCAGTTCACCATGTTGATTATTTTTTAGAGAATTAAATAATGGGGATATATGGACAAGGGATTAAAACAATTTGAATTTTTGAAAGACTTAGTATGGAAACCTTAAGTCAACTGCATATGCACATGTATTTATTTTCATTAGGATAAAGAATTATTTATTGATCATTTTCATTAGAAATTTATTAGATAAATTATTTATTTTAAAAGTAAGCAGTATTTGAATAGTTCGTTTTTGTATAAATCCAATTTTGATAGAAAAATATTTATGAATAGAACAAAATAAAATGTTTTAAAATAATCACTGGATAAAGTTTTACCATAGTATGTATCCATTATTTATATAAAAAATTATTAGAGTCTATTTGCAAAGAACAATAATGTTTAATATTATTAGTGGCATTCAATGTACTAGAAATAAATTAATAGATTTATTTTGTTATTTTACTGACAGACATATTTATAGCATTCTGTGTAATAAAAGAAATATTTAGAAGTAAAGGTATTAATTGTTTATGACAAATATACTTTATGTGCAATTGTAATCACTATATCTAATCATTAATCCATAGTTTATTGCCATGGATTGGTAGCATTGGCATTTGTGGCTTTGTGCCAAAACAAATATTGGCCTGCGTGAGTCATCAGGAAAGTCAGGTATCGAGCGAAATGCACGGTTTGTTATTGTTTACATTACACTGTAAGAATTGTAACACGTTCTATATCCGCAAACTTGCCAGTTGCATTTCTGCCGTCGCGTGGTGTACACACATATCTTTATATTGCTTTATTAACTTTATAAGGAATTGGGTTAACGATCGCAATGTAAATCAATTAATGTACGGCGTTTTTTGCAGGGAAAACAAATAAAATAGATTCAGAGGTTTTATTATTTTAATTGTTCTATTGTGCGATTATGATTATCATAAATTATACTTAGGATTTACCCATACAGTCTACGACCTAAAATCAATCAGCGAAAAACAATGAAAGTTAGTGATCATTATTTAAATTTTTGTTATTGCTTTTAAAGACACCATGTGCTTGAGTATTCTGATTGTGGCCATTGGGTTGGGTGTAAATCATTTCTTTTTCGGCGTAATTTGTGTTGTAATTTCCAAATGTGTGGAGCTACTATCATTGTTCTGCATTATGCGGGGTATAGCTTTATTTATGATTTTTTTACTTGGTTGAGTAGTTAAACAGATAGAGATTTTCGTTTTTTCATTTCTGGATCGGCTAAATTTTTTAAACAAATACATTTCATTAAGCGAGCAGAACCTCGCGCCCATCATCTGAGCAATCGGTTTCGCGTGAGTGGGACAGCGTGAACACAATGTGCTGTTCTTTTAACTAGAATAGACACGCAATTCGGCTAGTCGCCGGGTAAGCCAGGCGCTTTGTTATTGTTTATATTTGGCGAAACGATTGCAATTGCATACGTATTTTTTGGTGTATAATTTCATCACCAATAATTCGGTTAAATGTTTGCGACGTGGATCAATTATGTTAAACTAATATATGGGTGCGCAATAATTAATAGATGGACAAGTCTATTGCTTACCTCAGTACGAGTAAAATATATTTAATCAGCGTGGGATAATAATGGTGAGTGCTAATTATTTATAGTATTTTTGTTCATAGTAGCCGCGTGTTGCCGTTGCATCTAACTCATTGATGTTTTCCATCTTTTAACCAAATGCATATCCAATGCAATCGTCCTTGTATTATAACATTACTAACGGAAGATTGTTTTGTTTGGAATAGCATCATAAGAGGTAATTAGATAATTTACAGTAACATATATTGTTTTCGTTTATGTTTTGTTTTGAAGCATTATAACAAGCAGCTAATTAAATTGTTTTAGTTTTCAATGGAATTCATTTTCAATAAGCACCGGTTTCAATGCGAACCTTGGATGCTCTTCACTTTAATGACCTCGTAGCCAGCGTCATCAGAAGTGATATTCGCCGAGAAGTTCTTTTCAGAACTACCACATCGTTCGAATATGAAATAATTTTAAATTGAATAATTTGGTGTGTGTTTTTTTACACATCCAATTAAGTGACATCGAGTATTTTTAAATAAAAGTTATCTAGCTTGAATATGTATTAATTGTGTCTTTATTCGGGTATTTTAATAATAAATAGATGATACGAACCTGTCCTTACAGGATGACTTGGTGGTGCACCAGTCAGCACTCTCGGTTCGAATCCCAGGGGTCTTGGGTTCGGTACCCGCTAGCGCCGTTCACTTTTCGACCGAAATCAAATAATTCTCAATTACATTGAAGTATATGGTGCTCCCATAAGAACAATGTAAATCAAAAACTGAAAATATTCCAAGTTCAAATAAGAATACAGGAATAAATATGTGAACTTGGAGAACATAAGTTAGACGGTGCCGGAAAGGCACGGCGGCCTCCCTGAGAAAAAAGGGAGGCGCCGGGTTTTTGGTTTTCGTAAGACAGCTGTCTTAGAGATCGCGCGCAGCGCGATCTCTTTAATGACTTCGCCGGCGAAGCCGGCGAAGT
>JAODGC010000006.1:2605325-2627494 GCA_027574925.1 Ecitoglossa quadriceps | reverse complement strand
TGTCAAGCAAGCAGTAGTTGTTTTCTGACATGTGAAAGCGCTATTCGTAAATATTGAGTCGAGTTTTGACCATAAGAGAGCACTACATGTAGTTGCCGTTTACATCGTGTAAAGACGCTGCTGATTGTTATAAATTGATGAATTAAAATTCAATATTGGTGATTTTTACGCCATCAAATTAACAATACCCAAAAATGAAATCAACTTTATCACAATGCCGACCATCTTTCTTAAGCTAGAAGTAGTTAGCTTTGTACTTGTCAAATTTCCTTCCTGACATGTGGAAGCGCCATTTATTGTTTCGACTTTTGACCATAAGAGAGCACTACAAGTCATTGCGTTTTTAAGCGTGTGAGGGCGCTGCCTATTGTCATAATATGATAGATTTAATTTATAACTTAAATATTTCCTTTTCAATAAAGGCACTGTATGAATGTAAAGTATATATTTATGTATGGTGTTTATGCCAACAAATTATTAATATATATATAAACAAGAACATCTAACCTACGAATTTAATATGCCACCAAGTTATGCAATGATTTCATTGGAGGATTAAATTCAAATCCTAAAGTTTATGAGATGAATCCAGATGGCAACTAGTGTCCTCTAACATTTGGTTTTTATTTGAATTCCATCAGCTAATACTAAATATTATTGCATCATGCATAGCAAATTATATAACATATGCACTCTAATTAATATTTCAATCTGTCTGTGTTTTGGCCAAATATTAAGCAAACAAAGTTGTATACACATTTGCTTACACAATGTCGGATAAATTCGCATTACGTTTGAATTATTGGAAACCCAATTAGTCCTTTGCCTTTGTGCATTGCTTTGCAAACATGATTATGCGCTCGCAGTATTTAACAGAGCCCATTCAGCTATTTTAAATTATCAACAATGCCGTATTTGACACTGGTGCGCTAGTATTGTTTTATGAACAATGAATTGTTTTTGTTTACCAAAAGCCATCATCACAAGTCGCGCAAAAAGTTATCTACAATGTCGACAAGGTCTCCGCAGCTTTAACTTACCTGCGGCATATAAAACATTCACGCGGAACCACACTCACTGAATTGGGATGGATATGTCCATTTTGTATTATCCTGCGAGGGACTTGCTGCAGCTCTAAATAATAAACGCCCAACTTTGGTAAAGTTGACATTTGATTGACGTTGTGGCGTCCAGCACTAGGCCTCCTTCCGTTTCTATCTGATTAGAAGCATATGGAAAAGTGAAAAACAGCAGACGTATATTTATCTGCTAGCAGGATTACAACTGTTCCTGCAGGAATATACCTGATTGAGATTTGTATGGAGAATATGCACGCTTCCTACATTTGCCATTTTGGCGTAGGCTAGACACACATTAAATCAGTCTAATGGACGTTGGATTCAATTATAAAATTCAGGCCCAGCTGCTACCAAAGTCGCCGGCACGGCGTTGGATTCGACTTAATTGCTAATTAACCTCGTAATTGTATTCGCGTTTCGCGCGTTGGATATTTCGCCATCTTGGCATAGAAAAGCAGGCATGTGCATGCATATTCTGGCAAAACTAACCTATGCCATGAAATGCCTCACATTAAATAATAACGACTATGTTTAAGACAATAATCCTGTTCGCGGCGAAAGGCTATTTGTACCGGATTTAACAAGTTGAGCACATTACTCAAGTTGTAGTAAAACGTGTGCACTGCATGAAGTGAATAATTCCCGGTGATGGGTAATGTCATTGGATTTGCTAATGGAACATTCAATCCACGTGAACGCTGAATGTTTTTGAGCGCCAAAGGTGCATGATTTTTATTCGCGCCTAAATCCGCATTTTCCGCCAGCCTTAGAATTCAATTTCGTTCATTTGCACGTGGATTTATCGCTCGCTGGTGGAATATTAAAGCCACCTCAGCTTCTCTCATCCGCATTTTTCCTCTCATAGACGCACATTGGTCGACAGCTTGCAATCTCGTTGTTGCATACAGTGACTAATGCCTCTAAGCTTTCCACGACGAATAAAACACCGAGGAGACCATCACCAGCTTGCGGGGTTTGCCCATTGTACGCTGTGATGTTATCGATGCCATGAATATTTCATACATGGTTTTAGGTCCGGATAAAACTAGGATAATTCGTTGGACTCAGTTCGGAAGTGAGATATAATTTTCATTATAAAACTTGGGGGTTGCCTAGGTCCGTAGCTCAGTTGGCAATGCCGATTATTGCAACGAGAGCAAAGGACTTCGAAACTTGCTAAGACTCAATCGTTGATTTAAAAAAAACCATAGTAGTTGATGCAGTACAATGAGTTGAGTAGCTTTTTTGCGATGGGGGAATATATTTATGCACCCACACCCAAACCCACACCTTCAGACTGAGGATGTGACTCTTTGTAAAACTTGACCAGGAATTTGTTGTCGGTCAGCGCATCTTGCACTATTGGCGGTTTACGTGACGACCTCCTCGTGGTCGGCGGTGAGCAGCTATGATCGCTTTTCCAACTACCAGCTGCGCTCGACGTTACTTCCTTTTGCTGATTAAGACCCGGTGCATTGGGTGTCATCGATGTGAGAAAGAAATAACGCATGGCAGCCATACTTCCAGTCTGAGGATGTGATCCTTTGTGGGACTTGACCAGGAAAGACCCACCGGAATGGGCTATCTCCCAATTCGGGATTTGGCCCAAATTTGTTGTCGGTTGGCGCATCTTGCACAATTGGCGGTTTACGTGACGCCCTTGTTGTTGAAGGTGAGCAGCCACGGTCGCCTTTCCAACCACCAGCTGCGCTCGACGATGCTTATGTGGCCGTTGTTGAGTAGGGTGTCGGCGTAGGTAACAGAACGCTCCATAACAATTTTGAATCAATGGGATCTATTAAATCACAGATAATAAAGCAGGATAAAGTTTGAATGTGTTATTTAGATATTTATGGTTGACAGACATTGTGGTATATGATTAATATAGCAATTTTGGTCACACCAGTGATGGATACAATGGTGATTTGCAAATCAAGATTATTTTAAACGTACCATTATGACGAGAATTTCTGAACAAAAGGCCGAAATATGCTTAATATGAATATATCCGATAATAAATGTCTAGAACCAAGTGAAACATTACAAAATAAGAAAATATACGTCAATTTGCTACACCTATAAAAATGATGTAAATTTTATATGAACGCACACAAGCATCGTTCTCTTCTGCTCTTTTCACATTCGCCGGCGCATTTATATATACAGAGAATACAAAGTGCACCTGAAATACACGAATATTTCTCATAAGCGAGCGAGCGTCGTTCGCTTTCACGCTGCGTTACATTTCGTATGAATATTTTATTACAATCGATGCCGCTGTGCCAGCGCCGAAAAACTGAAACAGTTTACACAACAAACAACAATATTTCTTCATACATGCATTACCTTCCTATTTGCACTGCAGGACCGCCAGGACGAATCAAAATAAACATTTCCAACGTCACATTTCGGTGTAACCCAATGCTGCATAGCTTCATTGCAGAGCAGGAGGGTTGGGTGTGAATTCAACTTGCGATGAGTTTTTCTCGCCCGAGTGCGGCTTACGTTGTGACCATAGGACGCTGCCATTTATCTCACAATGCCCTCTGAAGCTTCCGGACGAGTCGTGAAATTGCGTGGAAAGTGGAAAATAGCCAGAAGTTTGCTATGTAAATTGTCATGAACTTGAGACCTGGAGTCATAGAGCTTCAAGACGCGTTGGAAAAACTTTGCAAATAATTTAAATGTAGAAGGATCTCTTTAAAGCCTTGGAATTGGTTTAGCTAGGAAAGCATAAGTCGTAGAGTAACTCATGGGATAGTCGTAATTTACCCGGACTTGTGAGTTATTTACACGCGAATGCTCCAGATGGGAGTCAATCGCGATGGACGAACTGGGACAATTGGGGAAAGTGAAACCCCGAGAGTTAAGTTCTCATGTATGCAGATTGCGCCAACAACACAAGTGGCACAATTGCAAATTGTATGGAATTTCAGTGTTTGAATTTCACTCTGTGTTTTCAACCACAACTCTAGGTCATAAATTGTGAGACCTCCCTTCGTTTGCATAGAGCGCCATATTTTTCCTCGTTATTCTTCGTTATTGCTGCAAACCATGTCTTGAAAAATGAAAATCTTAAACGTTCACGCTGCTTCTCGTAGCAATTACGCTCTAAATGGTTTACTTAAACCTTGCTAAATGCAAGCAGCAGAACGTCCAATGCTATCAACAGGAAAAACGCAAATCTTGTTTTTTCACCCCAAATTGGCGAAAAGTACGTCGACAAACCATCAACTGAGGGAGCAAACATTAAATTAGCACCGAGGCGTCTGTTGATGCACTTTAAGACTTTATTGTAATTTATTATTTTGGACAAAATCTACGGGAATAAAAGATAATTTTTGAGCTAAAAAATTATTATAATCTTTGTAATACGTACACTCAAATACTATTAAATGTATTGAATTAGATTTTCTTTGATCTTGTACCTTGTACTCTGTAAAAAAGTTATATAGAAGAAAATTATGATTAAGTTCATTTCGTTAGAAGTTTTGTAGAGGTTATGTTGGCTCTGTCACCCATATTGCCAACTCTACAAAATTCCTCCGAAGATATCCGAACAGCAAATCGAAAATAAATGACAGCACTAACACCGAAAACAGATTATTTATTTATTTTATAGCAGTCTCGACATATATTTGTTGCTGGCGTATATTATGTTATATTGTATATTATATAAACATACAATGTTTACATGAACAATGAGCTTTTGAACTCTTTGCGACGCATGTGTGGCACTTGTTAAAAAAAAAACTAAAGGAAATTACGGTTGAGGGCAGCACGTGGCAGAGCCACTTTATTTCGTTCAAAATATTTTTGCTAATTCCTGTTGACAACCTTGATTCTGTGTTAGATTATTTATTGCAAACCTATTGATATTAGCTTAGGAGTTAGTTTTTGTTTATCAATGAATTGAGCTCAAATAAAAAGACAAAGTCATCTTAATTTTAAGTTACGTACCTAAAGTTTATATATTTTTTTTCTAATTACCTCGACTGTTTTAAACTATTTCTATTGCTAAATTTAAATCAAACGAGTGAGAACCGGAATCTATTTACATTAATTCATTATTTACAAACAAAGTATTGCTTTTTAAGTACTCAGAAAAGGGGTATCAAAGAAAATAATAAATAAAACAAAAACTCTAGAAAATGTATCATTGAATGTACGTACATTGAATCATCATAAATTGAAAAGTTTTCGAAATACTAACACTTTAAATAAAGTCTTACTTTAGTTTTCCTTTTATGACTTTTTACTCAAGCGTATTAAATTTCTTTTGAGGCTTACCTTTTAAAAAGTAATGTTTGATCAACACACGGAAGTCTTCTTCGTTCATTTTTTGTAAATCACTTGACTTCCTTGATTCAAACCACAAAGAAAGAGACCGATCTGGTTGAAACTCGGTGTGTGTTTTGTCAAAGAACTGCTGTGAACTAAACATAACCTTGGTACGCGCTGCTAGTGCCATCTCTTTGACGTTGCACGAAAACGACAGCAAGTGTCTGATACTCATTGCAAGATGACTAGACATTTACTATTTTGTTTCAGTTCATAACCTTTGCAGCTTGTTACGGTATATCAAGAAAACAGAATCGATTGGCGGAATTTTAGTCAAAGTGGTCAATACATTATAACCGGGGACGGAAAACACACCCTACCCTAGCCGGAAAAATATTTGGGCTAAGTTAAAAGATATTCACTAACAGAACAGTGTCCAGTTAATATTGAATGCAATAAATATCGTGCTTCTGTAAACATCCCAACTGTGTTCCACTTTTTGTAGTAAGCAATTAAATTAATTGGAGCGGACACTTCCTCAACGTTTTTTGCTCTACGTTCCCGTTGTATTTGTTCTATACTTGTTCCGGCATTTCCTGAGCAGCAGTGATATTTTCTCCTGAATGCCACGTTTGTATAGGACAGGCTGCATTGAGTCGGCTTTCAATAGGAAGATCGCCATCGCGGCGTTGAAAATTGAATCCAAATATCAATTTTTGGTGTTCGCCTGGCATGGCGAGACGACAAAAGACCAAATCGTGTACGCCTGTCGTTCAGGTTTTTGGTGAAGCTTACCGTTTAGGTTGCCCGATTTGCTGTCGCATTAGAGGGTGAAAACATCTCGAAAAAGAAGATCCAGTGGAAAGATAAATTGTTTAGACATAATGGCAAAACCTATAGACAGTTTCAAAAAGAATGTACCTACATCAACCAAAATGTTTTAATGGGTACATGCAGGAACGACTAGAAAGCAATAACGATATTTCAGCAAACAAATCAAACAAACAATTTCGTTTACAGGCAAATCTTCGTCATACTTATTTCGATGATGATGCGTTGGGCAGATTTATTATAAATAATTACTAGCAGAGATTGCAAGAGGTAAGTTTGGAATAGGCTGTGGCAATGGGCAAACTGGTGAAATGAGTGAAATGGAAGCGTTTAGATCAGGATTAGGTCTTCGTTCCCAGTGGGCTGCGAGATCGACGAGAGATTGAGACGAATGCTCGAGTGCGCGAATGAAAATGCGAACAAGGGAATAACAGATCTCCAAGCAGCTTTTCGTGTCGAATCAAAAGCAAAGCGAATGCCAACCGAATAATGTTGTTCGATGTCTTGTGCCACTTTGATTCGTATTCTGTAACTCCCAAGATGCGAATTGCGAGATGAAAAACAACAAAATTGATGAGTTTAGCAGCAACGTGGTAATACTATCAACTTTTTCTTCTTGTAGAACATTGGAAAAGAGCTACAAAACGTAAGCTTTTAAGTGAGTTGGAACACGTTGCAAATACGAAGCAGTAAATTTGTCGTTGAAGGCAATGGTTGCTAAGTGCTAAATAAAAGTCATTATTCTCTGCATTATTTTCCATTCTCTCAAGCCCTCATGTGATGCACAGAGTTCATATTTTTTGCTGGTGGCAGAGAAAAAAATAGGAAATCACGTTACGAACATATGCACCGCATTGAAAAACGATCTGCATGTGGCGCTTTCCAGCAAGCAAAGTGCTTCCAGTTGCAATGAAAAATGTGCAGCACTTATGTTGTGCCTGCGAACGCAACCACAGGATAGGCAGGAGCATAACCGGAACAATCTACGCCTGAGTCAGCAAACACCACCAACAATTAAATACTTCCCTGTAATAATGCACCGCAACTACCAGTCGAATTAATGGAAAACAATGCGAAGCTCTATTATAAGCATTGTGCAGTAAACAATTTATGCGCGCGCAATGTTTATAATATTTGGGCGTCGGGTAAATTCGGGAACATCTAGTGGATGCTAAAGCGAGTAATGGACGAGCAAGCAGGGCTCCCGATTTAATTTTCAATTTAATTGCATAACGCTCACGCTCGACGGCGGCGAGCGAAGGGCGAGCGGATGCTCGGACGCCGATAGAGGTGGCATATGTACTTCTACTAAATACTATATTTGTCCGGTGGGCGTTCGTGCATTGCAAACAGTGTGCGTGGGCTGACAATGGGAGATCAGCGCCAACGAGCCGCAGGAAGCAGGATCAGGGGCTAGTTTTCAATCAATTCCATCGTCAGATACTCATCCATCGGCAAAATCCTTTCAAAAATTAAATTGGATTCCACCAGGATGCTGACCAACTAAAACATTGTTATCTTTAGGCTATTTCATTGATAACTTACTCAACAACTCATCTCATGTTCGGAAACAACACTAGGAGCGAAACAATTAACTTGTCATTTCTGTTAGTAATCCGTTGAACTGGTGCATTTAGCAACTGCAAACTTATTAGACACATCTAGATGAAATGTAAATAACGTGGGAATAACTTAATATGGAAGGTTTTATTACTTGTGTTTACTGGGTTGCCGTTTTCAAATTCTAAAGGTAATCCACACATTTTTATCTGCCGCCTCCACTTTTCGCTTGGTTAGTGCTCGCGGCGGCACGCGACGCCAACGCTTCGATGTGAAACCAAGTGACTCTAATTAGATTTACCAATTATCCTTGTGCCAACCGTGCTTGAAATTCTTAAAATGTTGCTGGAAACTAACAAACATATGCGAAGGTAATTGATATCAAACGTTTCCAAAGGAACAAAGTATTTTTTCGCAATGAAAAGGTACTGTTGTCGCAGAAAGGTTTGCGATAATTAGGCATTTTGAATAAAGAGATTATTTGTAAGAGTAATGTCAGTATAGCTAGTTATTTTGTCATATGTAAATTGTCGGTATGTGGATATAAAACGTGTTTCCAAGAGAATAGAATGAATGTTGTTTGAATTCTTTCATTTCTATACACGTTTGGTTGCCTATGTTGCGAAGTGAAAATCTACTCTGTGCGCATCTGACGCGCATGCAATGGCTGCCGGCGCCGTGCGCGACGCTTGGTCGATGCTCGCGTTCCGCTTGCAGGGCTTCGGCATTGATAAATGCAGTAAGCACGTGCACGCATTCGGCATTGCTAAGGTAGCGTCCTTCTGCTATTTTGTTTTATTTTTATACCCGGACTATCCTCCAATGTAAGTAAAACGCTAGTTGAAGTACTATTTAACCAAAATTTGCACGAAGGAAAACAAACGTCGCAAATCGCTGTTTTCAACGGATAGTTTACTTACTATGCATGAGTAAAAAGTGCATAGCATATAATGTCGCCAAGCACATTGACCTATGAATCAGTGCAGTGTATATACCGGAATTTGTTTTGTTTGCGGAATTATAAGAATATTTAGAAACGGTTTGCTGTAGATTCACCAGGGTAGTTTAATTATCATTATTCATTTGTTCAGTCAGCCATCAAAAGCCTCACTCTAAGTTGATATTCTTTTGTTTCAGACTTAAACCCATCTTCTGCAATTCCACAGCATTAACAATCAAAGCAAGACTTCAACTGTTTCTTCACTTCAGCATACAATAGAAAATGGATATGGAAAGCAAAATGAGTGATGATCCCAATGTCACACTGACCATCCGGCTGATAATGCAGGGAAAGGTAAGTTAAATTTAAATTAAATTGTTGCATGGCATCTAGTGCCTGCACTCAGATGCACTAGGTACATGTAACTGATAGTTAAATATATCTTCTGTGGCATCTATTTATGCTCACTGCATCTTGCACAGAAGTTCAAAGTGTCACCATTTACAATAAAAATATAAAAGTACATTAAGCGTATAAAATGCATTTGGCAGTTTATGGGTATTTATTTATTTTCTTTTGTGTTTTATTATATGAATGGCATAATTATACTGATGTTGCAGTCTTTGAGGACTGAATTAATTTTAACATGTGTCAACTTTATGGCAGCTAGCTATCAAGCAGAAAGGAATATTGATACTGCTTTTATGTATTTATAAATTACTGAAACCTATATTTGTGCTAGACATGAATCCTTTGCAATGTCTAATGGCATTACCTGCCAAATTTATAATTAGTCGTGTATCTATCTCTTTCTTTAGTTTGTTGGTTGAGCAATGAAATCAAGAGATGAGGTCAATTCTCTATTTATATGACTTAAAAAAGAACTAATTCCCATTAATTAAACATTACAACGACATTCTGCAGCCTTTTCCGCTTTATGTTGTGAAATGTTTGAGCTTATCAGTGAGTTGCATGTAACTTGCATTTACTTTTAATTAAGGTATGCAAACATTCGTTTATCAACAGTAATTCAATGTTTACAGGAAGTGGGAAGTATCATTGGAAAGAAGGGAGAGATTGTGAAACGATTCAGAGAGGAAGTACGTATTTCAGTTACAGGATCATATCGGTATATTATTAATTGATGATTTTTTAGTCCGGTGCAAAGATTAACATATCTGATGGATCCTGTCCAGAGCGCATTGTCACAGTCACAGGCTCTACAAACGCCATTTTCAAAGCATTTACATTGATTTGCAAGAAGTTTGAAGAGGTACGTGGTGAACCGCATTATAACTCATGCCTTCCATGTTTTGACGGTTTATACCAATGTTACATGTTTGGACCACAATAGTGGTGTTCACAGTTCCAGGATATGAATTCCAGCACCGGTAGTGTAAGCAGTGGCGGTGGAGTACCACGACCACCCATCACCCTGCGGCTTATCGTGCCAGCTAGTCAATGTGGCTCGTTAATCGGCAAAGGTGGGTCCAAGATTAAGGAGATCCGTGAGGTTACAGGTGTCTCCATCCAAGTAGCATCCGACATGCTACCGAACTCAACTGAGCGCGCAGTTACTATTTCCGGAACTGGCGAGGCAATCACCCAGTGCATCTATCATATTTGCAATGTTATGCTTGAGGTGGGTTGAAATGGAGCTTGAAATAGGATCCACTGTGTACTAATTATGTGTGATGCTCGTAGTCGCCACCAAAAGGTGCTACCATCCCCTACCGCCCGAAGCCGCAGGTCGGCGGGCCAGTGATCCTCGCCGGTGGTCAGGCGTACACCATCCAGGGCAACTACGCAGTGCCGGCGCACACAGACGTAAGTAACGCGTTTCCGCCCTTGCCCCTCGGCCATCCGCTCGCCGGCGCCGTTGCGCCACTGATGCCCCTCGAACCGCTCAAGAACGGACACTTGCAGGCAGCTCTGCCACCCGCGCATCTTATGCCAGATGTAAGTTGATCGTATTGGTGACCCCCGCCCTACTTCTCATTGCAAAACCACTCAACCACCTACGCAGCTCAACCTCGGTCCCGGTTCTATCACATCTTTGCCTAATAATCAAACAAACCGAGTTCTTCTTACTGGCAGTAGTGAAGTGACTCAACCTGAAACTCTTAGTGCACCAAATTCCATCTTACCAAATCTAAACGTCGATCCCAATGCATTGTCATTGTGATTATCTGGAAGTAAAAAATTTGAGTAGATTGTTATGTGCATGTTACCCTGCCGTTTTAAGTTCAAGTGATTGGTAACCCGTTTAGGTTTGAATCGACAGCAATTTTTTTATTAGAAAAGCATTGAAAAGAATTGTGATTCAGATGTATTAATTCTTTTCTTGACATCTATTAATCCTTTTCTTCAACATATATTTGAGAAAACGCATGAGCCTATTAAAACCAGGCATTCACCAGCGTTCTATAAAATGAGGGCACCAATACTGATAACTGCCGATGAGCCGAGGGACGAAAGGGATATTTTTACATATTGTTCAATGTGTTACTTATGTTTTTATTTGCTAATTTATTCCAAAGTCTTCAGACCTGATGAAAATAATTTTGAGCTCACATCAATTTTGACACTGCAGATTTAATTTGTGTTTCTCCAAACTATTTGTTGTCTTCCATGTTCAATGTATAGTCTTGATAGCGTAAATCTCACGAGGATCTGCATAATTTATGTTCTGTTCCAGATGGGTGGCATTAGCAAGAATCCACTTGCAGGTTTAGCCGCCCTTGGTTTAGGTGGCTTGGCACCAGCTAATACTGGAGGGTTAAATCCGGCCGGTAAATGTGATTATTTTCAGTCTTCAAGGCTTGAATCCCTAATGCTTTCTTCTTTATTACAGCTTTGGCTGCATTGGCAGGTTCTCAGTTAAGGTCGACCAATTCGCGCAATCAACAGAACACAAACCAACAGACACACGAGATGACCGTTCCCAATGAACTGATTGGCTGCGTAATTGGCAAAGGCGGCACTAAAATTGCCGAAATACGACAAATCTCTGGAGCTATGATCCGTATTTCAAATTGTGACGACCGAGAGAGTGGCGTGACTGAGCGGACCATCACCATCTCCGGCAATCCCGACAGCGTTGCGCTAGCACAGTATTTAATCAACATGAGGTAAGTGATTGAATACGGATAGCTGGTATTTTAGTGTTTTAATTTAAGTTAGTTTGATGTGATTTACTTAGGTGTCGACTTCATTAAGAGAAAACATTACGCGGCTATGTTAGATTTTAGTTTTGTTTTTATTCGTGGCGATTTTTGATCGGTGCTATTTGAAAAATGCAACGATCGTTTTTGTTAATTTTGTTGTTAAAGGCATCACTTTAACGTGATCTCAGGATAAGTATTATTGGGAATACTGGTGCGGGTGTGAACGTGACTATGATAATTTCGATATAAAAATATATAAATGGTTACCTCATATGATGTGTTCTTGACATAATTTGCCCATCCCATCTATAACACGATGCTTGTTCAAATACCTTATCGCATCATCGGCTTCCTAACTACGCTAAACATCTGGAATTCAATAACACATCATCTGTGCATCCAAGTCAAAATCATAATCCAATTACTGCTGAATTCATCGAATCCATGTTTATTTGTTTCAAATCATACTCCTCCTGAACCGACCAATTTTACTTTCGACCCTTTTACCAAATCTGGAGAGAGAGAAAAGACCGAATCAGCAAATCATATTTGTATTTACATTTGTTCCTTTTATGTGTTATTCCTTCCTCCACAGTGTTGAGCTGCAGAAAGCTAACCTTGAGGCCCAAAACTCCCCGAATACTGGCGCATCCAGCCAAGCATCCGCCTCCCCTTTGGCCAGTGCAATTCCTCTTGCCCAGCTGCTGGCGAAACCGGGCGCCCTCAACGCGCTGACCAGCCTGAGCGCGCTCGGCGGACTCACCGAGTTGCTCGGCTCACAGACCGGCGGCTCGCCGCCAGTACAAACCACCGGAGTACATCGCAGCCACAAGAGCGGCTACGCGCCGCGGCTCAGCTCGTCGGGAGGGGCCTCGGAGAATTCCAAATTGAAGGCCGAGCGCAATAAGTTCAATCCGTATTAATGCGAGCTAGTGGTTTCTATCACTCCAGACGACGCTAAAATCGTTCTTTCACACAGTATAGACGCCGTCGCACGACGTCTTTCGAACCAAAAACTATTCATTTGCGGGTAGCGCGTTTAGAGTTAACGTTTTGTTTTCAGTTATTATCTGTCGACATTCTTTACGCTGGCGACATTTACCAAATAAAATCTTTTCAGAGCCTTCGGCTGAAAGTAGTTAGGCAGCTATTACAAAGTATGTGCAAGGGCGAGTCAAATTTGTGCGACGTCTTGGTTCAATTTTAGAGATATTTTTCGATGATTTTTGCCTTTTTTTTTCTATGAAAAATTACCAAAAAGTACGGGAACTACATAACTAAAATTGGAAACAGTGGGACGAATAAGTAGACTTTAAGTGCCGAAGGAGTCGTTTTAAATACAGCCTTTCTTAAAAGAAGGATTTAATGATATAGAGTCTATAGGCGTTCGTTTAGTACCAAAAAGTTATGATATATGCTGTAATCTGGTATATAGATATATAGGACAAAGCTTTTGCTATGAGTGACTAGGATCAACAGTTCGGGAAGGAACAACATAAGATGACAAAATGCGCTGCAGGGTAGTTTATTTTTTGATTACATGTGACTGTTATAAACATTGAAAATAACGAGTAGGTATGGGGAATACTTTATGACGCTAATATTAGATCGACCGTTCAGTGGGATAATGCCATATTTTTTACATTGCAATTTCACGGCACATTGTAGAATTTTTTGATGCAGATGGTAGCTGCAGCACTAGGTTTCAACCGTTTTAACATTTAACATATCAATAACACAGTATAGCCATTTGGTAGCACGTTTTAATGCAATATCATTACCAACATTTCGGTTTGCATCAATAACTCTATGTTGCGAAACAATTCAATAATAAACACACCTGACAGTGAGTATAATTCGTGTTTTCTGTCAGTAATTATACTTTACGCTTGCCTCAAATGGTTTCCACTTCTTAATGTTTTTTTGTGGTCAAATTATTGGATCCTTCAATGGTTACATATTAATGTATAATGGATATATTACTGAAACTATGAAATACATTACAATAATCTGTGTAAAATACAATATTCTGTTCTGATTTTTGTACATTAGACACATACAACAAACACACTACACAATGCGGCCATTTCTACCTTCAGTGTTTTTAGTGTTACCTTGTGGATTTAGGTGGTTTTCAGCCAGGTTGGCGAGGTTTTGTGCGTTTGTTCCATGTGCTTCCTAAATCTGACGCTTTTTACTCTTGAGCCTCTTCGACCAATTACAAACACTGTCCAAAACTTATCAACCAAGCCAACATCACCATCACATCAACCAATTCAATAATCTTATTACCATCAACGGAAACGCCAAATCCTGGTAAGACAACCAATTCCATAATTTTCCATCCACATAGATATGCTAAGCTCTATTACCATAACGGTGGGCAAACTAAAGCTCTTATTATTGATAGCAACCAACTCTGCTTTGTGCTATTCAGTAATGTGGAGTCAAGTTACCCTTGTTTGTGGTGTCCATCCCATTTCAAAGTTACGTTGTATTGAGGCGGAGCTGTATTGCATGCTCTGCATTTAGCATAATATTCCTCATCCTTTTTTATCTATCGGCTAGTTGTATGCTGGCCATGTGCGCAAGAAGCTAATTGTTCTTGTCTTCTGTAGGATATCCATGGAGACCGCTGGCTTGCCCATGCCTGGCTACCACTACATTGCGCCGAATCACATTGTAAAGGCGCCGATACATTAACTGATGTGCCCACGGGATGTTGCCGTCGGGGAGCCGCGCGTGTTCCTGCCGCCGACGTCGCCGCCACCACCGCCCCAATACTATCTGCAACCACCTCCGATACATCCACACGCGCCGCAACACCACGAGCCCATTGAGCTCGTTTGGTATCGCCATCCCTATATCTACTAACCAACTCGCTACCTATGTGTCACTACCAACTCGAATTTGAGTGATGTCTCATTTATCAGTCTGAGACGATTCAACAATCTTAGCAATGCCGAATTTGTGCTGGACCCGCTCAGCATCTATACATATATATATAATATATACATATATATATATATATATATGAACAGAAATGAATTGGAAGACTAGTCAATCTAAAATTATTGACAATATTTATTAACTACAAACGAGATCAAATTAACAAAAAAATCGAGGCTGTACAAGTTGCCAACTCGAAACGAAGAAATCAATAGCGAATACTAACAATACAATTATGTAATGTGGGAACAAGCCAAAGATATTTGTTAATTATCGTTCCTTTATTTGTTTCGCAAAGAAACCGGTAAGGTTGACGAAGGTAACGTTTTCTCTTCGTCGTGTCAGGAACAAAGTTTCACGTTGGACATTGTGCAGTAGAAGCATCATGAAATGGTGCACAGTACGCAAAGTGCATAGTGCTGGTAAATTTTACTAAAATAAAACGTGTGTGATTATATTATAGGCAAATAAGATTTATTTATTTGTAAGTATTAGACTATAAGTACTGTATGTAGAGGCAGCAGGCTGAATATGATGCAGCGACTGGGTTGAGCTAAATTTGTTTCTAGTCGACAAATGGGTTTACCCCAAATCGGAAAATACATATTAATGTTTGGCAGTTCATTGCAGAGAAATTTATGAAATACGATTCCAACAAAGGTTGGTTAAAGATTAAACGTTGCTAATTGACATAATTTACTACACTATGCGAAATGGACCAAAATTACTAACATTTAACAAGGAGAGGCTTGCACGCATGAATGCAAACGTGATGTAAGTCGGGGCTTTTTAGGAAATTGTAACTAGGGTATTCACGATGAAAGTATTAGTCGAAAGTCAAAATATGGTCGGTATTGCGCGTAAATGAAGGAAGTAATTAAGCAGTAATAATGCAAACATTGATGAAAGTGGAAGTGGGAATGAATTATTTGTTGTTTAATTTTTATTTGCCATCAACGGGAGAGGCAGTTGGCATTTTTGTGCAATTTTAGGCTGTGCATAATGTATATACATAAATATTTGAGTTTTTATCAAATAAACAAAGCAAGGACGGTAAAAGTTCAAACATGGTAAAACGTTGCCAAAGTAACATTGAAATAAGTGATTTTTTGATGAATTTACGAAGTTTAATTTAGACATTAGTTAATTAATATTCCAGCAAGGAATTTCTTCCAAAATCGAGTAACTTTAGTGCCAAACGTAAATTCTTCCTGCGTTACGCATTTCGCCCATTCTTCCACTCCACGAGTGCAAATCTTTAACATGACTAGCAGATTCGAGGGGTATGAATCGATGAGAGCTCGACCGTAAACGATAAGAAACGTGTGCGCATTTCGTGCTCTCCTTGCCGTCTACGGGACGAGTGTGTTAACAATAAAAAGACATTAATTTGTAATGAAAGTACAAAGTATAACGACGTTAGTATTAATTTAACTTATCGATGTGTCTCTTATTCAACATGTAGACATATTTCTAATCGTTATTGATCAATATTAAGGCAAATCCTGCACTCATTGTAGGGTGTATGATTATTTAAAAACACTTGATGGCAATAAGTACGTTTTGTGAGCGATGCGAGTCATATCAGAGGGGATAGCACGAAATCGCCACTCCTGGCTCAAGCATGTAGAACGTGGTGGCAATATTTTGATATGGAAGCAATTTGCTGAACAGGCAGCATTATTCTGAGAGAGCGTGTACTTACTTTTAATTGTAGACATCGTATTCGATTGTATTGTAGCTATTATAGTAATTAGTTATTCTTGTTATCTTATCAGTAGCAGGGCGGCAAACTTGAAGGAGGATACATCTGTCAGAATGAAGATATCAGCCGGGTTAGCCAACATAAGTCTTTAACGTTTGACTATAAATGGGGACAATCTATTGTTATCCATTTGCGTTATTGATGTTATAGATTATTTAAATCTGGGTAATAATCGGTAACGTTCTAATCAGTATCGCTATTGAATAGATTACTAGATTGTGTCGGTGATTACAGAGCAAGAATTCATGAAAGCTGCAAAACGGTATTTTGTGCCAAAGTTAATAAGTTTAATCTATAGCGTTCTAAGAGGTATGTGCGAATAGAAAGCAGTTGCTTTTGTGTGTAGTATTCGCAAAGAGAAGATTAAATTAAATGTTGCGTACTTTTAAGCAAGAGCGAAAACCAGCAATCATTTTACCGAACTGATTATGAATCCAGTTCCGGAAAGACGCATGCTGCAGGCAAGATTGTATTGTAAGCGAGTATTCAGTACATATACAAATATTTAGAAATATGTTTGTTGTAATAAAAACGAAAGAAAAGAGAAACAAAAATATAAAAAAACATATACGATATATATAAAAATGAAAATATATTTTCAATTTTTGTATTAAATTTCGCCGCTCGATGGAGCCGGTCGATAACAAAACATAAGATATCTATGAAACAAACGTCTAAGAGATGCTGTGACTGAATTACAAATTCAACCACTCACCAACCACCATATAATAATCACACATATTCAATTACTTCTGAAAGTCACACCTTTACACAATATAATCGATCGATGGAAACAAAGAGTATCAATACTGATATCATCTTGATATATCTTATATATAAATGTTGAAGAGAATCCAATTGTAACATGCCGCCTGCGACGCAAACGTGTTGCAAATTCCAAACGATGAAAACCCTGATCAACCAGAAAACTATTAATGTTAACGTAATTTATTCGAGTCAGAGGATGGCGGCGTTCCATCAATCACAATCATTGGAGCCCGCTGCAAAGCTAGCAGATAAAGTTGTAGCATAAAATGTCTCAATTCATAGCCTTTATCTAAACAGGGTCTTATTATAAGTGAAAAAAAAAAAACAGTAAACGAAATCAAGTGTTGGAAAGCAATGGAGCAAAGACATGCACGAACAAACAACAAATGCGAAGTAATATTTAATCCGATTTTGCATTCAATTTGGAATTATATTCAACATGTGGTACTTATTTCGAACTTAGCTGATATTAGGTATTGAATTCCGATTATAAACTAATTGTCAAATTTGAAAACTGATTGGGCGTTCATGTTGTATTGTTTGAATGACTACCTAAATTTGTTCCAATCAACTTATGTGTACGCTAAAGTAACATAACAATAATGTTAATTATTACTGTTTGAACAAATATTACAAAGTATGCAAGTTAGCAGCTTTTATGCTTGGAATATTTCGCTACAATTCTCATTCAAGAAAGCAAATTGCAATACCGCATGCTGGAGTGGAGTGGAGTATGATGATCATGAGCTTAAACTTGGAGCAGAGTACAGATTGTGACATTGGAGCGAATAACTTGTAAACCAAGCGCTTCGATTAGATGGACCGCTAGCGGCCACACGCAGTAGCGCCAAAAGTAAAGAGTTGCAAAAAGGTCATATCGTGTTACATATCTCTGGAGTTGTTCAATCGAAATTTAATTCTTAATACAGGCACGTTTGTCTAGTCGAACCACACCGAAACTCACCCAAGCGATGTTGCCTACTGTACCCTTTAGAATCATGTTGGACTCGATGTCATTGCAAAATATAAAAATGTACGTTTGATTTCTGAATTAAAATCTTCAACACACTCGTTGATGTACAACCGACTTTTGCTCAAAACAACTCGGTGGCAAATGACGAAATCTAAATATCCGCATGATATTATAGGTTGCAGTATTTGTCGATGTTCAAATTTTACATTCAATTTTCGGTCTTCTTCCAATGTAAGGGCAGCAACCTACTAACACGTAGTTGGAAAAGCAATCCTTGACACAGTATTCCAGTGCACTTGTATCTAATATCTAAATTACACATCTACCAAATGTTTGGAATCTTGTAATGACCATTAACTTACTGACAAATTTGAAGCAAACGATATGATGTTTAGTAAATTATACATAATATAAAATATATGATATACATACATATTTAGATACATAAGATGTTTTGTTTGTTCTTTTGGTTATAAATCAATAAAGTGTGAATATTATTGGTATCATTTACTTATATTACATTATATATATATCTATATTTCATGCTTTTAATAGATTTATACAGCTCGTGGTCAATAATGAGGGATAAATCCGTCAATTCTTTGACGGAGAATGTTAGTTTTATTTTCAAGCAATCCCTATACTCTTACGGCCTATAATGCACTCCAAAAAAGAATTTAAGTTAATTCTGATGATTTTTAAATTATTGTATTTGTCGCGATTTTTGATTCATTCTATGCAACCACAATAACACGTCCCATAAACAATTGACCAAATTATCTCCTATCAAAACAATCAAACGAAAGAAAGTAACATTCTGAAAACGTTATCATAGCATCAAATATTTATGTTACAAGTAATGCTTAAAATTTGAATGAATGCATAAAAGTACTGATTATAGACAATAGACGATTGGCATCGTGTGATAAACATCAGCAAATTGCAGAATTAACTTAATTTACCTAATAAAATGTTATTAACAAATAATTTAATGTTAAATAACAATGGAATAAATATAAATGGACAACGTTTTGTTTATATTGCTAGCAATGTGTCTAATATTTGCAATTGACGTGTTATTGCGGTTGCATAGGATGAATCAAAAATTGCGGTAAATATAATAATTTTAAAAGCGGAACCAACTCCCTAGTCATCAGAAATAACTTAAATTCTATTTTTAGTTGCAATGTGCATTTCCTAGAAGTTTGTCAGTATCTTAAAAGATGTGAGAAAGGTGTTATCATTTAGAGATGACCTAAGTCCACAGAGAATTTACATGCATAGGTAGTTGTTGCAAATTTCCAACAATGCGCCTGCAAATATTTACTTCATTCGTTGCATACTTGGTGGCATTTGCCCTTCCAGTAGTGCACATATTTCTAATGTGGAAATTATGGGGCAAGTACCATTTCCCTGTGGATAAAGCAAGTTGCACGTGCGAATGTTGGGACACAGTTTTTAAAGGTAATCGACTTAAACCAGAAAAGTTTGTGGTACAAATATAAATTATTTATACCTAGGGCCCTATGAAAATAGTATCAGCAAATACAAAACCTTTTACTTTAACTCCACCTTTGATATGATGAAGATATGGCTCCTCTTGTTGACCGGCGTCATTGTTTTATACGAATCCATGAAGTACATCACTGAAATAATTGTCACGTCGAAAGTACGATGGTCGATGCTTCTGTTATTCCTCACATCATTATACCCACACTACTATTCCCTCTGGGTGTATATTAATTACATCAATGACCATTTCTACGAGCAATGGGACCATCAACTGTATTTCACCATCACTGAACTGTTATCTACAGCAATTGTCTTGAGCATGATCAACAGGCACAAGGACTTGCGGCCATTTAAGTTATTACTAATTATGGCGATTAGTACTGTGCATATATGTGTCTCAGGTGTAGACAACTTCTTTGCCAATGTTCTATTAGCTAAAGGAAGCTTGCATGGGGTAAGTTGGTTGCATCTAACATGGGCTACTGAGATCCATCTAGTGATGCCCAATATATTGTTTAAGGTATTGCGGGATTTGGGATTTCTAATCTCGGATGCCTCACAATTCATGGTAGCTGTGTTGAGTCTTACCAAAATGAAGTGCTTTAGGTTCAAAGATAGGAAGACATGGTTTGCTGATAAACTCTTCTTCCTACAGCTATTATTCTTTGTGCTGTTTGTAAGCATCAGTATGATGGTGTTCTTAACGCGTTAAGAATAAAGTTCATAAATTGCAACAATGATATGAAATCAATTGCCTGTAAAAAAACCTGCTACTATTCCAGTAAATCCGAGCAAATTTTAAACTACTCGTGCATTGTATGATCTCGGAGTAATTTTGCAATTGCACTGCAGGATAATTGCTGCATAATAATTTAATGCGCGGACTTTTTATTGCCCTTTTACCCTCCACTGAGTTTAGAGATGTTTTTATTGATTACGATGTAATAACCTCAAAAAGACATCATATCATTGAAATGTAATTGTAGCACATTGTAAGGTATCTAGTTGTGGGATTCCGTTAGATATGAATTCGTAATTTACTGCTTTCCAACTGTAATAATTCCTACTATGTTTGATTCGGTGGGAAATCCGAAGCGTTGGCTGGCGGGGGTGTTAATGATGTGGTTATACTTCAAAATACACTTAGGTAGGAAGCGAACAACTTGCAAGGTGTATCAGGGGAATAATAAAGGTAATGTGTTTTTGCGTTGGGAAACTTTTTCGGGCTTGCAACGAACGATTGAGTATCTATCTATCTATTGACAAACAATATAAAATATATAGTACTAATGATAATGAACAAGAAAGGAATGGTGGTTAATATTTTATGCGATGCTGGTAGAATGTTTTTTCGTTGCTGCAATTAACACATATTTTCCAAGTACAATGAAATGGGTTTCACTCACTTGAGGACATGTAAAATGAAGCAGAGGGAAGTAATTTCAGCCGGAATTGTTTCTTGCCAACAGCCGAAAACCCACTAACAGCTGGAATTAATTGCGCGTTCGTTTCTTTTTGCCTGCGTCCAATTGCAGCCGCCACCGTTCGTTATCAGCCGCTCAGCGTAGTCGTTACGCTGCAAAACACTAAATCGAATTAAATGCGAAGGGTTGGCGGCGGGGCAGCCGTGTCGTCCGAGCAATCGGCAAGATTGGTCGGCTTCAAGTGCTCAGCTTCACACGATGTGTTAACCCCCTTAGCACGACTATTAGCGCCGTCGCTGCCGCTACCGCCGCCGCCTCGGAAGCGCGAACTCTTTCGCAGATCCGGCGCGCCGATCGCTAAATCTACTCGACACAAATTGGCCCGTAAATTGAATACCGGCGGCGATAAATCAGCGCCATGTCGGCTGGCCGGCGTACTCGCCGCCTCCCCCGACCGGCGTCGTCGATGCGCTCTGCGACCTCTGCGTATGTGAGTTATGCCTAAGTGGATTTATTTTATGGATTAGGTTTTTGTGCTAATGAATTAAGCGATTTGTTCGGCAGTTTATCGTTGGCATGGGCCATCGCACACGTTTTTTCACCAACGTAAAGTTATCCCTTGATTTGGAGCAGATTATTCACCAAAAAGAAAGTATAACATAATCATCAATTGGACATATAAATCACTGCATACTACCGACATTCACATTACTACTCCAGCGATAAATAAAACAATAACACAGATTTCCCCCATAAATCTCCGACACGTTGCATTGTCGAGTGATGGGCTAAAAGCCACTTACTTTCTTCGGCCTACTCATCCCGAATCTTCGAGCTGGGGAATCTTGGGAGTGGACCATAGGCGATATATCATATGCAATTACGTGTGTGCTGACTTACTGACCCCTTGCTTTTTTTTT
>JAODGC010000006.1:2564678-2582169 GCA_027574925.1 Ecitoglossa quadriceps | reverse complement strand
ACCTCATAACCTAAATACAGTACAATACATTGTGTCTTGTTTCTATTTACACTATTTACACCTTTGTAGGGCACTCTTCAATTATGCTCGCATTCATTAAGCTCCAGATCCGCATGTGTGCATAATCAATCATGTCGCTAATGGAAATGAACTGCAGTAACTGGAAAACAGATGCATCCGAATACAGGCCAGCGATTAATTGTATTTACACACCAGCAAGACATAAATTTCGCTTGTTCGTCTGTTATAAATCAGGAGCTTCGCAGGAGTATGATTTGCGCGTCGATATTTTCACCAGCTCAATTAATTGCTTTCTTCAAATTGGATTAGTAAATGCAAGCAAGCATGGTGTGTTGCAGCATATGAAGGCGTAATAAATCACCTATCACATACACACACGCATATCTCATAAAATCCAAGCAATAATTAATGTTGTAATCTGGCAATTTGTACTAATATTATTAGTAAATACATACCAGGTGCGTGTTACCTCCTTCTGTCCGCTGCAAAACGATAAAACATTGGAATTTCTTGACATGGCGGGTGCGCGCACACATTGCATCGCATGTGATTTGCATATTACTTGTAATTCACCGCACTGCAATACCAGTTGTACTTCTACTGCGCAAATAGACCCGGCCAATGGAGGTAACTTGCAGTCTGTTGATGGCATTGCAATTTTTCCCAATTTCGGAAGGAACCAGATTAACTCATGCTGGTTTAATTAATTTCTGAAGTCCATCTGCCTGCATTAATTTGCAAACTGACAACTTCAGATAATTGAGAAACTTGTGTGCTCGAGCCCAAACTGTTGGCATGAGCACTTCGAATGAAAGGACATTTAAATATGTAATGCAATGCTAAATTTGCTTAGGGAGGTAATTATTATATTAGCATGTTGATTTTAGCTTGCCATTTTTCTGGATTTTCCTTCGTGTTGATTTTGTGTTCTCTTTCATTCAGTGCATTCAGTTACTACATCTTCCTGAGGCTCACAATTTCGAAACTCGACTGTGTGCATGAATATTATTTATTCATTGTTATCATTGCAGCTCTTATGCTGACATCTTAAGACAAATCAGAAGTAGGGAAGAAATATTTTGCTCACTTGCTGTCAATTCGGTAAACTGGCCAGGCCACATTTTTCGAAATCAATAAAAAACAGTTTTAGCTTGACAAATGTTCCATCACACTATTCAGTGATTATTATACATTATTTATTACCATCTACCTTGTACATTGATCGTTTCAGGAGTTGGTGGTATTGTTAAGCCACTAGGAACACGCTTTACATTAATAGTGCGCTGTTAATTATCAACACGAAGGCGTAGATTGCAACATACATGTCCTTAGTGAAGACCGAACTGATCTATTTTCATGATATCGTTATCAATCGGGTTTTCCAGCTTTGGCATTGTGTAGTGTGGAGCGATGTGGAGATATTTCAACGAATGTACATGCTTTTGTATGTTATAATTAATTCCCGTACGTTTTGTGTTTCAGGTGAGTTGCTCCAAATGCTACACACTATTTGGCACATTTCATCGCACAAGGTAAACAAATTGCGCTCGTTTCGGCGAGACTGCTAAATACGTTCACTCCCAGTACGCCAGTGTTTCTTAACAGATGCAACTACCTGACATCGTACAAATGCAACAATTGCAACACCTTCTTCCATTTGCAATATCGAATCTTTGCTACCATCAATCTGATGCTGGCACTGATAACGGCGTGCTCGTTGCGGTACTAATTGTGCAAACGTCGCACGTTGATTGCTTGGCAACATTTGTAAGTGACCTCATTATTTGAGTTCAAAATGTGCCGTCGTTTTATCGCTGCGTTTATCTTGCGCTGCTGTTGATACTTAAGTCACCTTGTGCGTTGCGTCGCGGCTGGAGCACGGGTTTTCGGGTTGTCGTAGGTCGGGCGTCTGCGCGCCAGTCTAGTCGTGGCGAAAAGGGTAAAAATAAACCAAACACTGGCGTCCTTGAATGAAAGTGACCGCTCGCCAGCTTGCGTCGAGCGCAATTCGCGAATCAGCCGCCTACCGAATTTCAAGTGAGGCTCCGAAAAGGTGGACCTGGCGGGCAAAAAAAAAAAAACAAACAAACCCGTCCGATGTCCATGCGACAGATAAATCTGTTGCGATGCGCGCATTTCGTGCTTATCTAATCTCTGGATAGACACGCGCCTGTTTTCGTCATTGTGGGTAGAGGTAGGTAAGTGTCAAATAGGGCTCTGGTACGTGTACCTACCAACGTTGGTTGTAATTGTCGGAAATTGGACCAGTATGTGGTACAGTTTTCCGAGATAACAAACAACGTCATATAAATTCGAGTTTGCACTTTGAAGTCAAGGTTGTATTTTTAAGCGTAGAATAGGCAAATGAACGAAATAAAATCACCAGACGTCTGACGACTGACGAAATCTGCGAGGCGACTCTTAATAAGTGATGATGATAAAAATATTTCATTGTTTTACACAATACCGGGCGTTGGGAAATAATTCCGAAACAATCACACCTCATTAAAACACCTCAATGCATCGTTCCGAAATCTCAACGGGGCTCAAGACGTTCCAAAATTTGGAAGCCCACTCCATATCCTCGGCTAAATGCTAAACACATTTGGCCGGCAAATAATTACCATATTGTATTGCACACGCCAGTGTCAAGGCCGTCAAGTGACGATCGCCGCGTCGCTGGCCGGATTTTTTTCGTATGCCGCCCTCGCTTCACCTCGGTTTCGCTTTCGGTGCGGAGTTCGTAACCATCGTCCAAATTAAGCGCTGATGCTCGACCCGGACCTATCTAGCACCAGTCCAAATGCGACTTAACCAATGTAGATTTGATAAGTGCACGAATTGAATGCTTGACTGGCTCATCAACTGCGAGTACACTAGATGTGCAAATTTAGAACTGGTTTGACCTTGACCATTCCCAAATGTATCTGTAGTGAAACCGAGCTGCTAATAAAAAAAAAACCACTCACTGTTGCTCTGACGTGCATTCCGATATAAGCTGGACCATGCCATTTTGCTGCCGAGATTTCAAGCATCAATCACATTTTCATTTGATTAGCCGAGATTATTTTCGGAAAGCCTGACTGATCTGGGAGATGGGAGATTGCAATTTTTTCCACAAAGCCATCGCTTTGAATACATTAATTAATTGTCGTGTCACATCACATCTAGCGCCACACTTTGATTCCTCGCCGTCCTTTTTCGCCATTTTATTTGCCGCCGAAAGTAATTCATAATTTTTTACAAAAGGGAGCGGAAATGTGCCACGTAATAATAATAATGCCTAGCTTCCGTTTGGGGAGCGATTGTATAACGCACAGCATGGATATTGTATCCTGCATGGATCCTCCTCCCCCCCCCCCCCTTACTTAGACAGCGTAGCAGAAAGGAATACACTGGGAAAATTGATTCCCATCATTCTTTCCTCTCCCATCATTCCTATCGCATTGTAATTTGCACCTCGCCCTTTTTTGCCTTGGCGTGTAACAAGCCGAAAGTTCTCTGAGCGCCGTAAGATGATGGTGGAGGTGGAGGGCAAGCTGGAAATAATAGTTCCCTTCATTTTTTCTCAACACCGACTGTGGGCCGCAGCTCAGAAAATAATTAATAACTCGCTCGGCGGCAGCCTAATCGATCTTCGCACAATCGGGCGCTTGCCGTCTGGTGATTAATGACAGACAAGCCGACTGAGCAATCTGCCAGAATTCGTGAGGATTCTCAAGAATCCATAAGGAGCTCTTTTAATATAAGTATCGCACTTATCAGCGGGCGTTAAATTTCTATTCTTTGCTTGCGAATGCAATTAATTCGTGACAACTTTACTTGCAATCCTTTTAATCGCAGCAAATCATTTAGTTTATTGCACGCTCAAATGTGATTCGAGCGATTTCATTACGGTAATATTCTGCAAACGTTAAGTCATTGCGTGTATGATAGACGTGATGGAAATGACAAACTGCCGAACAACATTTGGATCCATTCTTCTCCTTGACGTAGGTCACACTTGAAACAACCGGCCTTGAACCACCTGACAAACGTGCGGATCGTACAAAAGCGCAATAAAACACCAAGAAAGCAAACAAAAGCCCCCCACACTGTGAATGTTGCAGCAATCGTAATCCTCTGACATGCTTTGCTTAGAATCACTAATCTTAGCTTGATCTGTCTTGGAGTATAATAGTGGCGTGAATTATCATACTGAGCTTGAGGTAATCATAAATTATCCACGCGCCAACTACACATGATTAAAGCAGGAAAGTGTTGCGCGATCCCTTTGACGTGCCATCTCGTTAAACTGCGGCTTACTCATCCAGAAGTGGTGCCTACCCCTAATCGCAGCAATAAGATGCTATTAGCAGCATACGAGAGGCAGAACTAACGATTGCGTGCGATGTGTCCCACCACATCAACCCGTCATCGCTGAGGTGGCATGTCAGGCGCAAGTGTGACGTGTGAATTATCATCTCAACAATGTTCAATTTCGCGCTGCTTGAATAAATCATGTCGCCAGTGTTGTCTTACAGCTGGTCGACGTGACCGCTGTTGCCAACATATATACCGATAAGACGCGCTTGCAATTATTGCAACGTGTGGTAGGTAGGTGAGAAAAACGAATTGATGCAATTTGATAATAATGCAAATGACTGCAAAACCATATGAATTGCGCTTGGTGTGAAATAGATTGTTGGACCTGTTGTTACCAACAATGTGGTAACAAATGCGGTCTAGTCGGAACAAGTTCACTAGCTCACCTGCGCAATTTGAATTTCGTACGTATTGCGGCATGTAATGCAATATTCAGCTCGGGGTGCAGTAGCATACAATAATATGCGTTATGATTCAGCATAAGAATGAGCTAATACTACTGTATAATATGTGGATTGTCAATGCCGGGCACGTATTCGACGAACCTTTTGCGCGTTCTATCCCTTCCATGCGGTTCCTCCGCACATACTTGGGAATGCAAGGATGGAAGAGAAAATATAAGCAGTTTTAATAATCCTTTAATTGAAAATTAAATATTTTGGGAGGCTCCCAACGATGCGCCAATAAAATTCCCGGCGCCTCCACATTGCCGTATGTTTTTACTAGTCAGGTTTGGTGGCGGCGACGGCACCGTTAGAGCGGCGCCAGCTTGGTGGCCAACCCCTGCAATATCTTACCGGCTTTCGGATAGTTTCGCCGCTTCTTAATGGATCATTCCGTCGTGTCGACCTAAAACTTTTCACCTTTGCACTCTTGTGCGCTTGCGAGTGTGAAAATTTATATTTCTGAGAGGATAAACATGCCAAACATATGTAGCGCCCCTGCTGCAATCGCGGTATCTTGATGATCATTATTTACAACCGAATTATTGTGCGTAATTCCTTACTACACCACGTACACCCAGTGCTTTTTTAGCGATGCACTTTACTCAATTACCTAATGATTGTCATGAATACTTTATGCGCTTTGCGATGAACAGTGTTCGTGCATTTGTGACTCCAGTTTGGATCATCTATAATTTACGTTGCTTTGCACTCGTTTATCATTACGGATTGGACATGGAGTGACTCTAATTATCAACAAGTCCCACTTTCCTATCAAACTACATCTTTATCAGTCAATACACTGCGGTGCAGAGAGATAACTGAATGCTCTTTGACGATTGATCATGGGAGGCAGTCGTTAATTCGCAGCAATAAACACGCGATTAACGTGATTAGCATCATTTGGCTGCGATTTTTGTTTGGCTAGTGTTAAAGTTGAAATCGTGTTAATTATTTCCGATGGAATTAAATTTTCATTAATGCATTATTGGATAAAGGCGAGGAGAGATTAATTTTAGTTATGATGGTCATTTGCTGCTTTTAATTGCAGCGGTAATATGGCATCTATTGATTGGATTATATATTTTAGTGATTCGCTGTATTTCACAGTTTCGAGTGTGAAATGGAACGTTTCGTGTTGTAATTATCTCTTCTTTATTGAGCTGAAATTTGTTTTGAAAAAAATATGCTGCACTAGCGATGAATTAATTCATCAACACGTCTAAATTGACGCAATAATAATCCAGGCTCTTGATGTTTTTAACTTTGTGCCCAGTTGTAGCCTAGGCTTGTCTCAGAAGACAGTGGCACAGAAGAGGTGGCTTTGGAAATGTCAAGTTCTGAAAGCCATTTGAAAATTGCAAACACAAAACGATTAAAACAATTATGCGATTAAGAAAACACGAGTGTCGTCCGCATTTACACGACTTCACTGGGTCGGAAGTCGCAGGAAGCAAATAAACTTAAGGAGGTGACGAGAACAAGCGAAAGAATGAACGATGAAGGGTACAGCGCGGAAATTACCGGCGGAAACGTGTTGGTGGATGCGAAGGGTGTGCAAAGGATTTATGTAAATGGAAACTTTTGATTTTATTAGTGCCACGCCAGCGGCAAGCGAAACAACTTTGTTACCCGGTCGAAAGTCGAAGGAATAATGGCCCTATTACTCTCGTTGCCTCCCATTACGCTGCATTACCCGCGAGTGTTTCGAAAACCTGCGCGCTTTTCATTAAGTAAGAACGCTGATGGCGACAATTAGCAATGAAAATTCTAATTTGAATTTAATATTTGCACGAGTTAATTAACGCAATCAACGTAATTTAATCGTGATTCACTTGAAGCGAAATGATGGTCAAGCAAGTTGCTGCTTGGGCAATAGATGCAAGGCGGCACTCGCGATTACATCGCCCCCTCCATATTACGCGAAACTTTTCTCCATATCGTGACCGATCCGATATGCTTTATGCGTATGGCTGGTCGTTACGGACTTTGGCAGGATCATTTTCGAGGTCTTCGTAAATCGACTCGCAGTCGTCGCTTTGTCTTATTGCTTGGGCCACTTCAACGCACATGCATACCACTTGCGATCGCCATGGCTATCGATATTGCCATCGCCCCGATTGGCCAATAAACATTCGGGAGTATCAAGGAACACTCCGCATCTAGGAATATCAACGAATTACCGAAAATTACCCAACTTTTACTATGCTAAAGCTGACCTATGCATAAACGCAATGAGATGAACCAAGGAGGGCAAGTGGATTGCTATCAGGATGAGAGTGGAAGTTGGCGAAATTACCTGCTGATCACTTGCGATCAATCTTTAGGATTCTTCAGGGAGGAATTTAATTTCTCAGACTACTTAACTACCATCAATGGGGAATTACAATAATAAATAATCATAATTAAACTGTGAATGATTAATACCTCTTTCATCTTATTGAATACTAGCATGACAATTGTAGACAGAAAACTAATTCACAATGCAAGTTGATTGTAATCATTCACTCTCCTTTATTCGTTGTCATTTCTATAATAAATGTAATAAACTCTAGCCATATTCCTCGGCTTGTCGTTACTTGTTTCCTGCTCGGGGTGCGGCTCTTCTTGCGATGGTAAATGCTGTCCAATACGCCACGATCTCATCATACGTACCAGACACAAGGATCGATGCGTGTTTATGTAAAACCCGATCGAATTTGTTGCCATGTGAATTTAATTTCAAATATGCTTGACGAATGCGGGTGCTAGTTTGGTGTCCGGGCGATGGTGGTGATGTGTTTGGCCTTTGATAGATTTGCTAGTTGTGTGCGACGCTTTCTGCAATGCCTTAATGACGCTGCTCGGAAGCGGCAGGCGTCGTGACGCTGCGAAACGACGCTCCGACATTGTGACGAGAGATTAAAACGATATAAATGATGACTATCTGTTTGGCTTTTTATCGTTCATTATTATTACGACCGCGTTGCTACTTGCAATTAATCTCTAATAGAACTAATCGAAGTCTGTGTGCTATACCAAAATATCTTATTGCACCGAATGGCAATTGCATCCAATAAGGATTTTAATTGAGTTGGTTTAAGGTGGAGTCGAGGAGAATCTTCATTTGTACATTTAATTCACCATGGCTTGTTGGCTTGTTGAAGATATCCCTTCAGCGTCTTGTGAAATTAATTATCCGACGATATCAATTTTTTTCCTGAAGTGCGTGTGGTTTAAAATGTAGGTATGTAGGTATAAGAGGAGGTAAAAAGTGGCGATAAATTGCGGACACGATGGATAGTTGCAAAGCAAGCCGAGCCGTTTGCTGGCGACAGAGGTGGAGGCACCCGGGAGGCGGTCTGGGGCGGTTTGGCGCCCGCAGGATTCGCAGCAGCCGCACACATGCCAAAAAGGTGCGACGGCGTGGCGGCGGGCAGGCAGACGGGCGGGCGTAGGTGCGAGCGTCGGTGGCGGCGGCGGCGCCTGCGAGTCGGGGCGGGCGCTTGCCCCCCTTGCACGCGCTCCGGCGGTTTGATCTCTCTTAATCCCGCGCGCGCGTGTGGAAATTAATCACACGGCGCTCAAGAAGTCGTCGACTCTGCGAACCAAGAAACGTCAAAAACCGAATTATTCATTAATCTAAATTACCTAATTTCAACCACTTATCACGAGCATGATTAAAATGTGCCAGCTAATTATTAAACATACGTCACTACTCTGAGCAGCTTCGAATTAAGTGAATGATTACATTCTTCAATCATTAACCCAACACAGGGATTCTTTGAGCCATGTTGAAATTTTTTCTCTCCGATTATGAATGCAACTGCATCTCTGGAATTTATTGCGTCGAATAAAGAACACACTGGATTATTATCCTGCGTGGAGAGTGAAACAAGGGAAAAATCTGCGACAACTACTCCGGAGGACGTTAGCGACTTTTTCTCCTTGCTCCTCGCGGCGGGGGTATTCAATAACGCACCATTTAACCGAATATTATACATTTATGCGAGTGGGGATTTTTTGCGCCGGCTACATGATTTATGGCGGAAGCAAACCAGGGCGTGCATGGCGCTAGGGTCCTTGTGGGAATTATTGTTCTTGCATCTTTGTAAGCAATTGATAGAAATTCTGAAAGTCTCATCCTGAATGGCATCAGTCCAAGACACTTTGATATAATCAAATCACAAGATTTTCCATTTAAAACATGTTCCTGAAATATATCAGGTGCTGTGAATAAATAAACCATTTCGTAGGTACTTGCACCCACCCCCACCACCATTGGTATTGCATGTCACAAATACCCCATCGAGTCGAAATTCTGCAATTTGTCCTCCCATACTATTGGGAATAACATTTGAAGCAAGATTCATCAGTACGTCCTGCCAACTAGTTCTCCTTTGTGAATGGACCTTGAGTAGGTTGATTATTCCCGCGTAGGATTTCATTGTCCATCATGTGTGGACTAGGGTGGGCTGGCGGCGGACATGAAAAGAACGACATGGCCACATTCAAATAATGCACTGCGTGAGCTCGTTGGCATCGCTAAACAACCCCTATTATCTAACTAATGGATTAATCCTATTATCCGAAAGCCGTATTGTCATTATGGAATTGCCGCCGCCTTGCGCGATGTGCAGTGACGGACTGTGCATGAGCAACGAGGCGAAATTGAAGCAAATACACTGCAAATGCTGGACTTAATATGGAACGCATAGATTATACAATGCATGCATTGTTATTAACGGATTTGTAAGAATTGCGCAAAAGGAATGAGAGAAAATGGAGCTATCTACATGTTGGGTACGCGTTTAATGAATATATGCTTGGCAGGATTTTCACTTGTATTACCCTTCATCTGAATTAAAAATTAAGCGCACGTTGACTCGTGATCATCGAGTAGAACTCGATGCAAACATCTTGCATTATAAATACAGTTCCAACAGTACGCGCATGAAATAAGAACATATTTATGCAGATTACAGCAGTGTGATTACCTGCTCTTGAATTTACGAATCACTGGCAATCTCCGCGAGCCATAGCTTTGAAATTTTGCTGACTTTAGAGATTCATCCCAGTGTCCTTTCATTTCGAATAAAATACTCATCAAATACGAACTAAATGAATTTTTCTAGGGATACACCAGAGATGCGCTTATTAAATGCTCCTGGAATTGTATGCATTGTCCTCGTTCATTTCGACTTATTTAATTTCATTGAGTTTTATGCGTAGCGACTTGTCAAAAGACATCAAAGGTCACGTGAATAATTTGCTCACCGCTGCGCTGCCTATTGCTGCGAGCAATTACTTTGATGTCATTTGGTTCGACGAGTCCTACAAATGCGCCGTTAGCCGACTTTGTAGAATCGCGTTTTCATCAACTATTTAGTATTTCGTGTCGTACTGCTCTTTTACCTATTGTAACGCGACGCTGACTTGATAAAAAGCTTAATATTGTATTTATGTCAATGGGAGTAGAATACCTCATCTAATGTTTATTATTTGTAGACGGATTTATTACTGGTTTGTCACTATTTTGTAGGGATTCATGTAAAATATGCCTGTTGCATACGATCTTACATGAGCCTAGACCAGGTTTGAGGTTATGGTTTGATTCTGAAAGTGAGCATAAGTTTCTTCTGAATGAAATCGAAAATTGATTGCATCAACATTCTGTGGTTGGTTTCTTTCTGTTCTAAAATGCAACTATGAAGATCTTGTCACCTTGATCTTACATGAGCCTAGACCAGGTTTGAGGTTATGGTTTGATTCTGAAAGTGAGCATAAGTTTCTTCTGAATGAAATCGAAAATTGATTGCATCAACATTCTGTGGTTGGTTTCTTTCTGTTCTAAAATGCAACTACGAAGATCTTGTCACCATGATCTTACATGAGACTACCCCAGGTTTGAGGTTATGGTTTGATTCTGAAAGTGAGCATAAGTTTTTTCCGAATGAAATCGACATTCTGCGGTTGGCTTCTTTTTGTTCATTTTTTTTTTAACCAAAAATTAAATTTGCTCAGTTGGCCTTCAGCGCAAATTGTATTTGATGGAATTTTTTTTATTCGTATTCTATTAGTTTGTGCAGAATTAATAGGATTTTGATTGCGCCTATAGCGAAATATTTACTCTGCTTTTTTACGCACATTTTTTGGATGCTGTTTTGAGCGAAAATCGAATTTTTCAGTCCAGAAGTGTAAGTAGCGTTTCATCAAACATTTTTTCCGCGCTTTTTTATTGCCCAATTTAATAGGCCCGTTGGAACTTCTGCCACTGCTTTGATGAAGCTGCATCCACATTGCATATTGAATGCATCATTGGAAGCGGGGCATTTCCAAACTAATATAAATATTTGATTGCAACATCAAACTCCCGACCAGCTCGCATTTTGCTTGGCCACCGATGTCTTCATTTATGAGAATATAAAATTCTACAGTACCTTAGAGTCCTGCGAGATTCTCCTGCATTTCCATGCGGTTGATATTATCACCTCGTTTTATGACAGACGATTGAAAATTTTCTCCATCATTCATGCATCCGATTCCTGTATTTGCTTCAAAGTTTTGCTCTCCTGGTCGGTGGTGTCACTGAACAAGTTCCGGTGAATTATGGTCCCGGCTAGAGCAGCTCGTAAAAATGTAAGTTTTGTATTTCGATGGGAAGTTGGAAGTTAATTCGCATCTTGGACCAGGACAGAAATTTAGCTCTTCCTTTTGGTCCTGGTGCGCGTTAGAACGCGGTGGGAAAGGAAGTCGTATGCATAATCGTATGTGAAACGCATGGCGCCGCGAGATTGGTTTGTGTTGGTGGCGACGAATCTAGTCTACCTGGCGTCGCGACGCCCTCGCAACGATTTCCTCCACTGTCAAGCCAAGCCCGTTCGTTATGAGCTTCAGGTTTTTGGTGTTTCCGGCATGCCTATAATTCTGCATACTTTCGCCGGCATTTGGCACAAAGAAAGACGCAGTCGTAGCAGATAAAAATTAACTGCGTGGTTAAGACTAGAAGATGGCTAGATGGGGGTCAAGTAACCGGAAAACTCTTAAACGTCGTTAAAGTTCTGTCCACAAAACTGAAAAAAGTCGGGTTTTTTTTATAGCATTTCCTCTATTCCTATGGACATTTTAAGTCGCTATGAATTCTAAAGGACATTTAGGCGTGACATACTTGCCAAGTCGCGGCAGAGGCGCGTCGATGGCTAGGTCGTTAGGTTTTTTTATGGCTTTGGCCTCGCGCGATTTGAATCTCCTACTTCAGCGCTCGTGGCCCATGAAAGGAGATTCGATTCGCAGGCGCCGCCGACGAAGGCGCCACATCTCGAGCCCATATATCACCCGCTTGCTGAATCCACCTCCTACCTTTCGAGGGCTGAAAGCTCGAGAGTCTAGTGTAGTCTGGTCTCGAGCCGGTCTGGCATAGTGGAGGCGCCACTAAAATAGGCACCCGCTCTCGTTAGTCGCGAGCACATAAATCACCGTGACCAACCTAATGGTCGCAGGTGGGCCATAAACGCTTCCTGGATTTCTGATACTTTGCATAATTTTCGTATCGAACGCTAAGTGAATCCTCTCCTTTGCTTGCAGAATTCCATCAGGCATAATCTCAGTCTGCACAATCGCTTCATGCGTGTGCAGAATGAGGGCACCGGCAAATCGTCCTGGTGGATGATCAATCCAGATGCCAAGCCAGGAAAGTCAGTTCGTCGGCGAGCTGCTTCAATGGAGACCAGCAAGTTTGAGAAGAGACGCGGGCGGGTTAAGAAGAAGGTAGAAGCGCTTCGGAATGGAATGGCCGATGCTACACCAAGTCCAAGCTCATCAGTTTCCGAGGGTCTGGATCTCTTTCCAGACTCTCCCATTCCTAGGTAAGCCTTCATACACACAATTTCTGCTTCTTACAATAGTAGCACTGTTATGATTTTGATTTAAATCCTTGTCAGTTCTGGGTTTCAACTCAGTCCGGACTTTAGACCACGCGCATCATCAACAGCGTCATCTGTTGGTCGTTTATCGCCCATTCCGGCATTAAATATGGAGCCTGATTGGATTGCACCACAATTTCAAAATGCCAGCTACGGCTCCGAACTAAGTGGTGGTAACTATTCGCCAGACCAACTGGTGGGCAATTTTGAGCAGGGTATGAAACTGCATCCGACAGAGGCCAACTACATAGGGTGAGCAAACACTCTGAGACACTTTCATCAGCTGTCGCACCCAATGATATTTGTTTCTGTCCTTGGTCTGCTGGTCTATTTCTGCAACAATCATTCATTAACATTCCTTCCTAACAGCATACGCATTTGCATTTGCCTGTGTACTGGTTTTCCTGGCAAATGTATGCCTTGGTGTATTTAGATGTTATACTAACCTGGGATCCGGATTGCATAAATGGGTTTCTTTCACTATTTTAAATATCAGAGTCTGATTGGATGCATTTTTTTTTAAAGGTACTTGAATGGACAGACACAACAGCAGCAACCACCACCACCGCCATATTCTGCATCCTACGAACCCTACAGTCATGATATTTCGAGCATACACCAGAGCACGCCATATGGAATTACACCACATTGTCCTGTGCATCGTATGCAAAACTGTGCTTGTGGGATGACAAATCAATGCAAAGTGGAGGTAGGGACCTGCTTGATTTTGCGATTTTCGGCTTTTTAATTAATATTTTATGTTCTTGGTAGATGTCCCCAACTGGAATGTCTCCTTCCTATCCACAGTCCGAGCCCTCTCCTGATCCACTCGGTGGTCACTACTTGATGGGCAGGACCGCAATGCCAAGACCACCCTCCAGTAGTCCACCTTTGACGCCGCAACCACTTAATGGTATGCCATCGACGATGATGGGGCAATTAATGGGCGCGCTCAATAACCATCAGCTTCTGGATGATCTGAACATCAACATTGAGTCACTACCAGGTGGCTTTGAATGCAACGTCGACGAGGTGATTAAGCACGAGCTACGTATGGAGGGCACTTTGGACTTCAACTTTAGTAATGCCAACCATCAGAATATGCCACTTCAGCAGGACGTGAACAGCGCCACGCCTGCGGGGGCACCGCCGGCGTACTCCACCACAGTAACGACACCCTCCTGGGTGCACTAACAGTAGGACCTCTGGAGGATCTAAGGTAGGCAATGCGTACAATACACTTATTGCCAATTGTTACGACGTTAAACACCTAAATTGTTAAATAATGGATGCCTAATCCTTTGCTGCGCACACTTCTTGCCGAGCATGCATCGTAAATTGTCCACGTCAAAATTTAATAACTCCCCTGCGAGGGCGCTGGCGGTGGAATCTAGCTTGTTCGAATTGGTGGCAATTTTACGGCTCAATTATGCGTCGCCTCAACGCTCGTCGGCGGCGTCTTGGGTTGCGCCCTCCCTTGACGCTTGTCAACTTATCAACTCGTCATCGCGGCGCCGGCCCGAAATTGTCAGCTCTTTAAATTTTATATTCAATTTGCTCGCGCTCGCCGCCAAGATAAAACTGAACGTACTCCCGCGGCAAATTTGATTACATTAAGAACTCGTCGGAGGAGGAACGCAGCGTGGCGGCAGCGGCGCGGACATGCGGCATTATAAAAAGTTCGCCAACGACCGAGTCAACTGTCACGCCAGGGCGTTGTTATTAGCTGCGCCAAAGAATGGGAAACGAAAGTAAAAGTCGAAATTAAATCCAGCAAAACTTTTGAATTAATTTGCCACATATTAAATCAAGCGTCGATGGGCTGTTTACATTTACAGTTTTTTTGCCGCCCGAATTTGTTTTTTGCCAACTTCACATTGAGTGAATAATAATGTGAACAAATCAAAAACTAATATTGAATTACCTGTGGAATTTATTTGAGCATCTCCATTATTAATCGTTGGTTTCTTTCATGCCGATTCAGAGAGGATGGAGAAATCTCTCACTTCTTGGCAGATGAAATAATTTTTCTTCATTTTCTTCTATTTGAGAATAAATAATAAATTGTACGTAACTGTGCACTTAAGGCTGTACATTTTTAACATGCTCTGAATTTCTGTACTATGTTGCTCAGACAGACGGAAAACGCTTTTACCCTAAACAACTCACGAGTCTTGAACATTTCGCGAGCATTTCTTGTCGACCGAAAGACAGAGACAAATTAATTAATACACAGAACAAGCATGAATTAATGATATTTTTGTGGCGAGTGTAAACAGGTTGTTAATTTTCCTCTCTACCCTTGCTTACATCGGAAAATGACGGCGCTGCGGCGCGCATAATCACTCAAAAGCGTTGTCAAACGATTATAAATTAAACATGAGCCGATCGCAAAATGAATGAACGGCGCACGTCCCACGACGTTAGCGTAACGTTTTCGGCTTTGATGCACCCCTCGCAGCTAGCAGGATGGAGGAGGGTTCGATCGATTAAGATTTTACAAAACGCAAAGCATCTTTCGCCGGGAAACGCGCAGCCATTTCATATGCCAGCGATACTTATGACTCGGCTGATAATGACTGGGCAGAAACGGCGGATGGAAAAATAAGGGATGCAAGCAGCAAGGATGTATTGTTACATCCCTTCCGCTCTTACAGCGGGAGCTGCTGCATCATTTATATTAAAAGTTTTTCCACGGATGGGAAATAATACGTGCATCTTGGTTGTTTCCGAAAGCCCAACGATAATACACTCTTGAAATTTTTCTTATAATACATCCAGGAGGAAGCGTATTTTATGAAATATTCATGTAATTTTATTAGAACTTCCTGTGAAATCAAGGGAATTTTCTTAGCATACAATTTCACTTTATGATTTCTTAATGAAGTAGACGTATAGTAAAGATAATATTATTGCAAACAAGTGTTTCTAACCGATGTAAGGCTAAAAACTATTTTAGCCAGCCCTGTGTTGGTTTTTGGCGAAGTTCTACCGCGTAGGAGTCAATCCTCGGTCGGCGGGCGCGACCCAACTTGTTGCTTCCAAGAGCTGTGGAGTGGTGTATGTTCACGCCGCGTTGTATCATGTACAACTTTGCCGCACCCCGAGATTCGTGTCGGGAAATTCGCCGGGCGCGCCGGGAATGAAAGGAATTCCACTCAAAGTTGTGATTCACTCCTGACGGCTTTATTCGATCTCAAGCGAGTGCATGTTGAAGCTTTGCTCGATTTCAGTAAGCGAGGATTTCTTCAGTGTGGGGAATTTGGGCTTTTCTAAGAGTACCAGATACATATTTATGGTGGTAATTAATTCAGTGTTACTTATGAAAATAGTAAAAAGAAAGAAAATTTATTACAAGCTTTAGCTTGGTGCTCGTTAATTTCATCATGGTTGAAGTCTCTTTGTGATCCTCTGTCTAACTGATGGAGTTTTAAGCCTTCACTATTTGGTACTTGCTCTTTGCGTAGTGATCACTTTATTGTTATACTCTCCATTGGCTACTCACCATTAATTACTCGCTGGAATTACGCGTATTTTGCACTTTATTGCGTTCGACGTCAAAGTGCAAATTTGATGGACCGAAAAGTTAAAACAACCAGTTATTCAGCTTAATATCGGTTGCACTCTGCACCGATTACATCACATGTGCACATATTGAAAAACAGTTTAAAAGTTATGCCTTATAAGTAATTCGGAAAAGATTGGTGCTCGAGACAAATGCAGGCATTTGTATTATGCGCGCAATACTTTTGCCCCGGACATGGGGTTGGTCTGTTTTATCTGTCTTCGATAAGTTTTCATTTGCTACGACGATCCGAAGATTGCAGCAAGTTGCAAAGACTTATGAAGAAATTGAAAGATGATGAGATCTGACGGACGAAACGTTGCAAATCTACGCTCGTTTAATTTATTGCTGGCAGTTGAATAAAAATCTAAACTCGTATTCGTTCAACATGAAAATATTAATGCGTTGCTTGGGGGGGAATTTATTCCGGCGGCGTACTTTCGCAAACTATTACGTTTTTTACAGCTTTTTGTTCGATCCGCTCGCTTTACAGTGAAGAGGACTACTCGCTGTGAGCATAGGGGGGCGGCGCGGCGCGGCGTGAGGTTAGTTGGGGTGACAAAGATAGTCCTGCTGCCGAAATTTGAATATAGTGGCGCGGCGGGCAACTCGTTCGCGACTATCTCGACTTCATATTGTTACGGCTTCTTCATATCGCAGGGGGTGGCAAGTCGAAGCGGGAGTGTGCAATATAATTTACATAATGCACGTTATCGAAGTCGCGGAGTAGGAAATATTCGGAAAAGTTTATAAAGCGCGAAGGTCGTTGCCGAGCACTCACAGAGATTAATGTCAGAGGGCTGTAAAACCTACGCGCTGAGGCGGCGCGGCGTGTCGGCGCTGGTGCGAGGTGCGGCGGCCCTGGCGAGAGTGTAACGTCGACCAGATCGGAAATGCGGAAAGACAGATAAATTGATATATAGAGACGTGAGCGTTGTGGCCATGCACTGTTGATTGAGATATATCGAGGGGATGACGAACCAAAATCGCACTTCCCCATTCGCACGTTTCTTGCATGTCGTGGTCATCACTCATAATGTCTTGTGATGCTACGTTTTTCAAGAGCATACTTTCGGAAGTAAATTGTGCCGACTCTCAGTTGCTGAAATATTTTTAGCATCAATTATGGCTTTTCTAACAAAAGTAAATAATAGCGCAATAGGAGGAGAAGGAGGAAGAACTTGTATTCCATATTA
>JAODGC010000006.1:2526166-2564578 GCA_027574925.1 Ecitoglossa quadriceps | reverse complement strand
TCAATTATGGCTTTTCTAACAAAAGTAAATAATAGCGCAATAGGAGGAGAAGGAGGAAGAACTTGTATTCCATATTAGAAATCCTCTCACAGATTAAATGTTTTAACTATATGACTAAATGACTTGAAATCAAATCCAATTCGAATATAAATATTGCTTCAAATGTGAATTCAAAGTAAGTTTGCTGGACCTGATTGGCTTCTTCTGCCAATTCGCATTGAAATGCGTTTCCACTGAGTCAGCCACGCATTTACCCACTTTGGGAAGCCAACGAAGGCAGCAAGCACATAAATTGATACACCAGCTCGATTCCTATTAATGACGAGCATTACTTTTTAAACGACAGTTTTATTGTGGCTTCTTAAGATAACCATAGGCAATAATGGTCCGGTCGGGGTGATTGCTGCCGCCTCCGGCGACGCGCATAGTAGCAGTCAGTCTCGTCGTCTAGCTGAAAAAAGCTTCGGCGGTTAGCGCGACGCGCATCCTGCTTTCCGACGGCTCCTGCCTGCTGGCTGCCGGTGGCGGGTGCAGAGGCGGTGTGGCGCCAACGGGCCGACGGCGCCGTGCGCAAGGGGGATGCAGAGGGTGAGAGGGAAAACGCAGCGTAAGTGAAAGCTCTTCGGGCAATCGGCCAGACCGCCGTTAGCAGCGCTTTCCTCTACTTCATTCCTTGGAAAAGTACACTTGTGATACTATTGGTGATCGTACAAAAGTAGTCATATTTTGTGGAGGAATTTGATAAGTAACTAATAATAAAAATTGTTTTAGCCTTGGAAATAATTGTCTGTTAAATTGACTTTTCTTAGTTGCCAAGATATTGCAACGAATGAGCTTGGACTATTTTTGGCTACTTTTGCTTGGACCAATTTTTATGTTGGCCACGTAGTATAAATATGCACCTTTTGTGGGTTTCTCCAGTTTCGGCAAGACAAATAAAGCTGTGAGACAAGAAAAACTTGCTGAAATACGTAAGTCGTGCATGTCGTCACACATGCTATCCTCTTGGACGTGGACAGGCTTACTGGCCAGACTACTAGCGAGATTAAAAATGTAACCGACTCCGGTGTCCAATATTTATGTAGGCCACAAATAGCTTTCTCTCGCATTGCTTTTTTTTCCTCATATCAAAACGACGATACATGCTCCAACTGGAAGCGTGAGGAGGCGAAAACGCTTGGCGGCAGCAAACGGCGACGTTAACGCAAACGGTCGCTTTTTTGCCACGCTCCCCGCTTTCTTCCATCAACCACATTGGGACATCTCGTCGCAGGAAGCATAGTTACGTTTGCGTACGTAACTACATAACATTTCTGTGTATTTATCTGCTCCAAATACCCATCGTCCTACAGCAAGACAATCGATTAAGATAATATGCTTAGTCTAGCCCGAAAGCTTTTATGTGAATGCACGAATATGAAAAACTTTTATATACGAGCATCACCGGCGGTGGCGAAGGGTGGCGCATCCTTCGATCACCACGCGTGGCATCGCCAAGTTTTAAGCAGGCATTTAGAGTCCGACATCGTAAAACTCCCGGCTAACGGTGAGGTCGGATAGTTTTCCACCGCCCCCCCCATGTTACCACCCCCAAAAAGCTATCTAAGTAGTTATGTCACCCGCCCATGTAATATCGCGAAAGGAGGCAGGAACTGTTTCACATTCCATCGCTGCGGATTTTAGTAGATTAGTTCTGACTTAGCTGCCATATAGTCATGGAAAAGTCTTTTGCTCAATTTGTGTTTTTTGTTGCAGAACATGGAATCCTCGATATGTGGCGCCATCTTAACGTTGCAACACGATGATCGGGTATTTAATGAACTATATTTACTACGTGTTTCTTGTCATTCTTGTCAACCACATTCGGATGGACCACATGGTCCAGATCCTGAACTGATCGAAACATCCAGTCCATCTACCAAATCTTACATGCTCGTGATAACCAGACACATGAACGTGCAATCAAGTAATCTAGCATGCTATAATAAAGAGTAAATTAAAACTAGAATTAAAACAATGATCTCGTGTGTAAACAAGTAAACGTGTAAAGGAAATGATACTATGGGCAAACCATGCTCATTTATTAATTGTTTGTACAGATGTATTGTAACTAATGCCTACGTCCCACGTGAATAATCCATAGAGTGTCAATTTTACATGTCGGTCTATAAGTATTCGGATGGCATTACGCTCCGAGGGTATGAGTTGACAGACGAAGGAGGAAAGTAAATCTGCACAGTACGCATTGTTGCTTTGTTTGTTCTCTTCCGTGCTGTACCGAAGTCGATGTTTATGAGTTTTACAAAATTTGCATTCAATCCGACAGAATTGGAAGATTTGAATTAATTGATTGTCGTTGTTGATTCCATGCACACGCTGAGATAACGTTAAACGTATAGAAGCAATTTATTCTGTTGTTGTATGTCAATGATTGTACATATACTATAAACACATGTAGATTTTTGTTCAGTAGGAAAACCGGTGCCATTTATTTAACACCCCTCAAAGTTACACCTCTGAGACAATGCAAAAAAAAAAAAGGAAAAAACTAACGAACGCTCAAATCATGTCAATTTTTTAAACTGTATTCAATTTTACTGAGCATAGGCCGAAATTAACGTAAATCAAAAGTTTGGTTCAAATCAAGCTGTGCTTAAAGTTTTAGATAATCGTGAACTGAATTATGAACTCTTAAAGATATATTGAAGATTTATTGTAAATAGACAAATAGAATAATAATATTTATGCGTAAAGTGGACGACGTTATGAAGTTTTAGTCATGAATTTCGGGTGCTTTGACCATTATATAAATTTCAGTTTTAGTCCAGATATATGCTGCAAGGCGATATGTTCAATTTTCTACAATTACGTAATTTAAGACATATTTATAAATGCACTTAATTTGTGTTCGACTAAGAAACTTGTAAAAATTGTTGTACCATATAAATTAACTTTAAGTTTATATTGGTAGGCAGGTTTAGATTAGTGCTGAAGGTAACATTATTTCGTTTAAGAATGTTTGTATTTTTCGTTGAGTTTTACTTCCTGGTTGCATTCATTTTGCGTTGTTTTCTTTTCATTTTATACTTTGTTGATGAAAGAGCATTCTTGTCATTACGGTACTGGTCACCATGTTATTTCTTTCATGTCCATTCCTCTGTCGATGAGGATGGATAATATAGTTGTATTCGTAAAACATAGCACAGCGTCTAGAGTCGAGGCAACAATTGGATACGTACCTATACCTGCATGTGATTTAAAGACTTTTGACTTGTATTTACATGGATGTTTGTAAGTCGTCAAATCGTGAACACACGCGCGCACACACACATGCCACCCGCACTCCCGCAAAGAATGTACACTATAAGTTTAGGTGTAAATTATATACATATTATATATGATGCTGGAAAATTTTAGGATGAATGTACACCTGTAAAGAAATAAACATGTTGAACTATTAATTAATCCGATTAGCAATTGGTGATACCTCTGCGTGTCGGGGAGTGACAACGCACCACCTCCAATGTTTATTTATGTTGTTTCGATAGTTTTAATCATGTTGTCGGCAATCGATGGCAATTGTAATTATTTCTATGATTAAGTCAACGAGTCGCCCTAATGTGACAGGGCTGATCGATTTATTCTAAGTTTTCTTACCTAGTCGATTAACACAAATGCGACGGGTAAAATTACGTAGTAACATTAATGATATATATGTATAGTCTGTATAGCTACTTCAATTAATATTGTAATTATGTAATTTTATTGATGATTTTTGTTAATGATTGAAATAATGAAGTATTGTCTATTTAATGTTGGTCCATTTATTTTTGTCTCTCCTCACCCGAAGCTGCAATTCGTATTTTTATAAACACAATGAATAAAAATGTTGAAAATAAATTAATGTGAAACACCTGCTACATGTCAATTGTTAAGTGAAGTAACGATGTAATGAAAACAATACGAACGCAAAACTGCTATTAATTGTAAAAATATGCGCAACCATGTAATTATTATGAATAAATTCTGAGAATATAGTAAATTCTTTATTAACACCAGCCGAAGAAGGATGTTGTTTTTCCATCGCCTTTCGGTTGGAAAGTGCTCAAGTTTGATACTTTACAATCATCTGATAAGCCTGAAGTAAAATTACCTTGACTTGCATCCTACTTTAAATATGCTCCGCAGAAGGATTTCCTTTCGCGTTTTCGCTGAAGACAACAAACTTTATGACGCGCAGTTGAAATTAAAATTGGTTCACGCTTTTCAAATAAAAAGGCCAACAAAGGGAAATCTCTAAACGTACTGGCATGACTGAAGAAGTTTATTACAACTGTGCAATCTCCAAGTGGAATTTGAGAGCGTGCGTTTGAAATATAATTCACTGGCGATCTAAGAATCTCATCACAGTTGAACATTATTGTAAAACAAATAGGTGAAGTGACCGCCTGGAAAGTTTGGTATCAGCAAAAGTTGGAAGTATTGCATGTGGTTAAGTGCATTTTATCAAATGCCCGAAATGGATACCGATGTGGAATGAACTGGCGCGCCGGCAAAATTGCTGTCTTCCACCCTCTTGGCGCGGAGTGCAACGACGCACTTTTATTACTATATTTCTATTGCGCATGGGGATGGAAGTGGGGGCTGCAAACCGCCACTTGCCACAAGCAGTTTATTGCCGGCATGCATCAAGGGGTGTAGACCGGAAACCAGGACGCGTGGCGAGGCATGAATGCCATCACTCCGCTCCAACCGATTTATAGTCCAGATAAAAATCATGGAGATAACTGGCTACGCTGAATTCTCTTATTACGTATGTCATTTTATTGGTTTTAATCGGTGAAATCAAAACGGGTCAAACATGGAAACCGCACTCTAAGCCATTTTACGCGTATTGCCATAAAATACCTCACCCATTGAAATCGTCCTTTTAATTGGCAGGGATATTACACTAAAACATAATGGAAAGTACCAGTATTTAAATTAGAGTTTTTTATTCGTTTTTTATTAACAATCGAGTTAGGTATCTCCCTGTACAATCATTCCTCACACACTCATCTCATCCAGGAGCTATCCATCTATCCATGCCCGTGGCAATCCATCCATCTGCCGAATATCTCAACTTTCCTATATCTCGCTTTTTTGCCAAGGCGGACAGTTAACGTATGCGCGTATAATCCCATTGAAGAACCAGTTGCCGCCGCTCGCCGCGACCTGTCAGCGTAATCATCAGTCACCGTCAGAACGCCTTTCCCGTTCGCAACAATGCGCCTTTTGTCACCCCCGTGATCCTGCGCTCAAGCGGCGCACTTTTCCAACTTCTTAAAACCGTTTTCTCCAGCAGTTCTCCCAGCAAAAATGTTGTCTGGGGTGGAGGAGGAATATTCTAGGAATAGAATTAAGGAACGGTTACGCCGCATAGAATTCAATAATTAATGGTCTAATTGAAAAGTTGGATCATTTTTAATGCTTGTAATTTTTCACTTCTTTTCAGAATCTGGAAGTAATTGAATTAAGAATTAACTAATATAACTTGGTGTTTTTTTGTATTAAAAGTTTGTAATGCTACTTTTTAACATGTTAAGGAATGTATTTTTAATGATGGCAAGATTCTAAATACACCTGTAAACAGAATGCTGGTTCATACAATTAGGTATTTTGTTAAAAATTGAGTGAAAATTCACAACTTTTGTATTCTTTGCAAACATGAAATATAATATTGTTCGATGGGGGCTTCAAGGGATTCCATACAGTTAATCGCGTGTTAAAAATGAAATTTACAATTAAATAATTTTTCACAATTTTTGCTTTGCAAAAATATTTGGCGAAAAAATTGTTGTTATGAAACAGCATGCTGCGAGTTGTTTTGACTTACCACTCAAGGGATCGTGGATAAAAGAATGAATAAAACGTTTATTTTAATGTATGTGTCGCCATCTTGTAGAAGATGGCTAGAACATTATCACATTATCAACCTTAACTTTGATTACTTTTTTTTAGTTGATTGTATAACTAATCGCAAGCGGCTTGGTATACACTGAACCACTACAGATGGCACTAAAAAAATATGCAAAAGTACAAATATGCTTTGTTTGATTTTACATGTAACTACAAAAAAAGAAAGAATTGATTATTTATCCATTGCTAATGGTTTTTTGCCTAATTTTTAGGCATTAAAACAAATTAACTCAGAGATAAATTTGGAACACCAGTTGATAAAGCACCTCATTGACTTATTTTCTAAATCGTACTTTTCAACATTTGCAAATTGATAAATTGTTACTCCCTAATTATTATTATAAAACAAAATGCGTATTTTACTATTTTTACTAGGTATATATTATTGTTAAAAGTTATTTGGAAACGAGGTGTGTTGCGTACTGTTTGTGACTAGTCGAAGTAGCAAGAACACCGATAGAAAAAGAGTAACTGTAATAAATTAGACTTGGAAAGCCGGCTGTACTTAGATCACTGCCAACCAGATGGCAAGACATGTATTACAATAAATTTTATTTTTTGTAAGCATATATCAAAAAAAGATTATTTGTACAGTATTGAAAGAATTTGGCCAATTTTTGCAAAAGCTATTCGTAAAAAGGCATGTTTTTCTCTACTTGTTAGGGGTAACACCATCCTCTAACAAATATGTAGAATGCATTACTACAAATGAAAATTAATAAAGCCAACGTTCTGTTAAAGTATTAAATCAAATGCAACTTCTAATATAATTTAAGTGTTATTATTGAATAAAATACTCATAAAAACTGCATTTATTTTCATTGTAATTGGCAAATATTTGATAATTTATAGATCAATTTATTCAAATTTTTACCCATAGCTCCTAAAAAGTTAGAGTAGTTGATGGATTTAATTTTTTATTTCTTTAAAAATTATTTATGGCTAATGTAACTTTATTTGATATTTTCAATATATTTATTTTTTTCTTGCTTTCACAAAAATCAAATTTTTCTCTACTATGCAGACTGACATCTTAACTGGAAAAGCAATACTCTCAAGTTCTGCTATTATCGACAAACCATAGTACTGCCTGACGTCGTTTCATGTCACTAGTTGTCTTGTTAAAAGTTATTACTTGAATAATCATTTAAAATTCAATTGTTAATGGTAATATTAGTATATTTTAATAGACTCTATTATTGTAATTTATTTTAATAACACACAATTTAAACAATATGTTAAAACTACATACAATATATAAGGAAACGTTGATATTACTAAGCAAACAAAGAGAGCAATAAACATTACAAGGTATCTATCTCCACGTTAGAATTGATTTCAATTAGTTTGTAATATCCTATACTTCTAAACCGAAACAATTAAGTACGTTCAATGTGATCCACATATTCATCAAAAGCACACCATCGTAAACAAGTATAAAAATGCATATTTATTAATGGTGATTCAGAGAGCACTTGAGCACCCATCAAGTACATGATTAAGCTGTACTTGGTAACCTTTGATTTAATTCACAATATGCAACAAATTAATATCTAAGTACCATTAACAAATCAGTGGTGTAAGAAAAGAAATTGATAAGTTAACGCTACCTGACAATTAGGAGGTCTTGCTATCAAACAATGAGACAAGTTGCACATAGATACAAAGCGATAGCGTTCGTGATAAATAATTATTTCGACAGTAAATGATGTTTATCAGTTTTAGGTGGCACTCCTAGGCGCGGAGACGTGTTTTCTGAAAGTTGCTTCATGTTACCTATTAATTTCGCTACTAAAAGTGTGTGTTTAATTGAAAACCTTTGTGGGCCTAACTAAGTTTCTATAAGAAGGTGTGATAATTTAAATATGGGCCAACCTGAAAAGGTATGACATTAGATATAGTAAGATTGTTTGTTATTTCCTATCATGAAATTCTTCACATATGGTTTTGAATTGGCAAAGAAATTTGTAATTCCGTAGTAATCTCATAAAGTAGTACCCTGATTAGCACTTAATTTAAATAATTAAATACTTGACTTTCTCAAATCACTCATCCATCTACTTGAATCTATCGTATTACGAAAAGTGTAAAAAATATAGTGTTGTAATATTTTATCAACTTCCAACTAATTGATCGGCTCCTAATTGTAAATCTGGCTGTATGTACATTACAGTAATACTTCTGTTATTAGGTGAAGATAATTCCTGAACGTGCAGCTTGGAGCAAGCCATTGGAATTCGTGCTTTCTTGTATTGGTTATGCCGTTGGCTTAGGCAATGTATGGCGGTTTCCTTACTTGTGCTATCAAAATGGCGGAGGTATGTTTAATTTCTCACTTTGATCATAGTGCTGCGACAACATTGGATTTTAGTGCAATGCCAATATGTGGTGATTGTGGACATATTTCACTCGGTACATTAAGGATTAAAAGTAAACAGCTTTCGAAGGCTTAATGAATGACATGCTGTATTAAAATCACTGTTTCCACGTGGAACCGCAGGTGCGTGCTGTGTGCTAAATTGCGCACATGAATATTAATCAAACTGGCAATTTGTATCAACTTTGAAAAGTTGCATTTGTGTGCTGGACGCATGCAATTCCAGCGCGTACATAACCATACTTTCAATGTGTGTGAGCAATGAATAGGTTATGAACTGTTTACTAGACATTGAAACATTCAGTTAGTTGAGAATATCCAGAAGTTACGTCTAAATATAAATTGATGTTAAGCATTTTTAATGTTTATTTTAGAATAATTTGTCAAGAACATTTGGTTTCTACGTGAATAAATGATCAAGCGCTTTTAATTAATTGCTTGTCTTGTATCAGCCTAAACAAGCTGAAAATTGAAGGGAGTCGTTAAGGAAAAGTCATTGCATGTTTTCGACAGGTAGAGAAATGGCTAAATTCCTTATGAGATGAATTAATCACAAGCACGTAGCAAACTTCTGACAAATTACTACACCAAAACATGTATTGCTAGTTTTTCTATCAAAGGCATTAAAAATATTCACATTTTATGGACTGTCAGTATAGCGGAATAGCAAGCCGTCAAGAATATTTAAGATAAATGAAGAAGTTTGATGATAAAATTTTCATTTGAAAGCAAAGGTGAGAGAGGTGTTATATAATAAATCAATCAGGCATTTTCAGTGCCACAATGATTTACGATTTAATCGAGTTGCCGCCAACGCATACGTCACATCCTCAGGGCTTATCATTTAACTATCGTAATTAATAATACCATAAATACCCTCAATACGTTTAATTATAATAGCGATGAAATTCATGACCATAACCTATTTTGGCAAGGCTTGCGTAGAAATAAGTAAATTGCTATGAAATGCCTACAATAAAGATAGACAGCCCGCTTGAAACATAAGCAAAATGCATGACATCAGAAGTCTTACAATTTATGATTTTAATAATAACGTGAATTTTTCATTTGCTAACCTGCCGACAACTTATTAAGCAAAAGAGAACAGAGGAAGATGTAAGAATGTAACCGCTGTACAAGTTAAGCAGCAAACAATGATTTGTTGCTGTTGCTGTGTTTTCCTTGGGCTGCCCACTTATTTCTCGTTTTCTTAATTTCTAAATTGCGCTGCTGCAGTGCGCATCAAATTGAATTTTCGCTGGATTTCTGGATGATTTACGACCGGCATCAGGTCGCATTAGAAATTCTTTAATGAAATAATTACTCGCGTGACGACTGCACGTACGGGACGTATCTATGGCGTTGGATGCAATCCAGAAATTGCAAAACGAAATTAAGTTCCCGAGCGCCCACTTTATGACAACAAGCGACAATAAACAAGGCGCTCGCGAATCAGACAACGTACATGCCACTACGTTATGGGACTCTGGTTGGACTAAAGAGATTATAAAACAATAACTTTCGGAATGTGATAAGTTTATAGCGTTGAGTATGAAAAGGGACGCAGTTAGGATGATACATGAATGAGAAAGCAAACCTGTTTTCGTTTAGCCTGCTTTTGTTACGCAGCACATTTATCAGTTGGAAAAGATATTAACAATGCTTGCTTTTAGGAGCTTTTCTGATTACATATTTTATAATGTTAATCATAATGGGAATGCCGATCTTTCTCCTGGAACTTGTGGTAGGTCAATACTCTGGTCTAGGACCTGATGCGGCCTTTACTAGAATGGCACCAATTTTCAGAGGCCTGGGATACTGCACGCTGGTTGTGATTAGTATTGTGACTATTTACTACATGGTGATCATTGCCTGGGCGTTGTTCTACTTTTTTGCTTCGTTTACATCCAAGTTGCCTTTTGGATCATGCTCACATGATTTTAATAGCATTGGTAACCAACGCGCAGCAAATAAGTCTAATCTGTTGATATCTATTTAATACATTTCCAGGATGTTATAGCGTAGCTGAAGATGAAAAATGCACACCGTTGGAGACGTTCTATAACTACAGTTGCACTTCAATTGATTCAATCTGCAAAGTCAATCATACTGGCATCAAGGATAAATTCCACTGCATAAGCAAAGATGGAGGAGTTATCCATTTGAGTAAAGTGTTAACCGGGCGTGTTCTGGCAACGTCAGAGTATTACAATAATTATGTGCTGGGTAAAAAGGATGCCACTTGGGAGGAGTTTGGAGAGTTGCGATGGCAATTGGTTCTCTGCTTACTTCTCGCATGGATTATTGGATATCTCTGTGTAGTCCGCGGTGTGAAAACATCCGGAAAAGCTGTTTACTTCACTGCACTCTTTCCATATCTAGTCCTAACCATATTAGTTGTTTTTGGTCTGACTTTAGAAGGTTCTGGAGATGGCATTCTGGTCTACCTCACTCCCAAGTGGGAGAAGTTAATAGAAGCTCAAGTTTGGGGACAAGCTGCATCACAAACCTTCTATTCGTTTGGCATTGGATGTGGATCTCTAATCACATTGTCCTCGTACAATGATTTCAATAACAACTGCCTGAAGGATGCACTAATAGTTACAGCTGCTAATGCATTTACTTCCATCTACGCAGGTTTTGCCATTTTTGCTATGTTAGGCTTTCTGGCCTTCAAAACCGGCGTACCAGTTGAAGAGGTTGCTGAACAAGGTCCAGGACTTGCCTTTGTGGCATATCCGGAAGCATTACTACAATTGCCCGTGCCGACTATTTGGGCACTCATCTTTTTCTTCATGTTGTTTATCCTTGGTCTTGGCAGTCAATTTGCGGGGGTGGAAGCAATTAACACGACTTTACTCGATAAATGGCCGGTCCTTCGAAAGCACCAAGTATACGTCACTGGGACAATTTGTATGGTTTGCTTTCTGTTAGCGCTGCCAATGTGTGCCAATGGTGGGATCTACTTGTTTACGATTTTGGAATGGAACACTGCATCCTGGGCTATTTTACTTATTGGCTTGGCTGAGGTCGTAGTTGTATCATGGGCGTATGGTTGCAATCGATTCATGGATAATATGGTTGACATGCAAATGAACCTATCACGCATTGCAAGATGGTGGTGGTGGGCTTGTTGGGTTATCTTTACACCAGCGTCGTTACTTGTAAGTAAATATTTGCTATGGTTCTAGCACTCGGAAGTATTGACAGGGACTTTGCAGGGAGTTTTTGCATTCCAAATGTATACATTTGACTTTGCCAAACTGGAGAATTATAATTTCCCACGATGGGCTGATGCTTTGGGAGTGTTAGTTGGAGTAAGCACCTTAGCACCAATGCCAATCATGGCACTCATATCAATGATCAAAGGCAAATATGTAAGCAATTATTTTAATCATTAAATGTATAGTTTGTCATTAATGAAATATTTCATTTCTAGTCTGGTATGCAGTGGTTACGTCCAACACTAGACTGGGGTCCCCAGCAAACTGCAAACCATGAGGTCCTGAGAGAAAAAAACAAGGAAATTGAATCGATTGAGATACATATGTAAAGCTCAGCAGTATTGAAATCTAATTTATTACTAATTGAAATTAGGTACACGGCTTGCGGCGTGACATCCTGTTATGTTATAAGAGCATGGATTATTTGATGTAAACAACATTCCGCGCGTTTGATGAACCTACTTTCAAGTACTCCTGATAGCAATATTTAATTATCACCATTGTGATTGTTATTGGATTGAAATCATTTGAATTTGAAAATGTCCAATTGCACTACATGATTTAGAATTTTTCTGTGATTATAATTTTGTTTTGTATGTCCCCACATTACCCCTACTAGACATGATGTAAATAAACTATTTATTGTTTATTATTATTTACTATATATTTATGAAATTAATTTTGAACCAACATATTATAGCTTGGGATTAATTGATATATACAAGGCTGACAGCCCTGGGCACAGCAGGATCCTTGGAGTGATGGCCATTTAATTAGAAACTCCCCAGTCGCTTGGGTTAAATTGTTCATCTCGCTGCTGGCGACTGTATGTTGCTAACGCCCTAAAATGCGTCGTTGTCATCTCGACGCTGTATAATCTTTAGGATGATATACCCTACGGATGTACTTATAATTGTGAGAGTAAGTCAGGCAGGTGGCAAACAACATGCTAATGCACTACCCAATTAAAAGTACCCCCATCCTCCATTTCTACAAAAAAAACCTCAAAATTGATTTTTGTTTGGCAACACTTTAAGCTTTACCTTAAAGTAGCGGAAAGTTAATGAAGCTCGTTGTGTCAGTTAGAAGCTACCCCTTCCAACGCCACCGCCGCCATCGTCGCCGTAGTAATAGATGACGAAGTGTGCGGTTTGACGTTTCGCCACCATCGTGCACAATCATACGTAACGACCGAGTTCTGCACAACACGAAATGGTTCGTGGTTTGCGCTGCGAAAATGGTTGAGGTGCCGTAAGACCGAAAGACGTCGGCGGCGTGTTAGCGGCCATCAGGCGAAAACACAGGAAAACGCCTGGCGAGTGGGATACAGTGTGCAGGGAATGCGCGCAAAGGCGGCGAAGTAGTCTAACGAGCCGTTAAGCTTTTGACGACTAGATGAAAGCCGAGCGGTACAACCCTTGTTTGCATGCCTGACTGTATTATTTTGGTCCCGCTCAATTCGAACGTCCGACCGGCAAGCGCCCCAACAACGCTTATAGAGATAACTATTCGCATTTTCCGTGATACACGTGCGTGCCGGGGTTAATAGTTTGAAGGAGTTGGATTGTTTGAGTTTACACGATTCAAATCAGATTACAGCCCCCTAAAATGCAATCACTAAACAAAAGCGCATCTAGCTTTGAGCATCATGCACATTTATACAAATTAAAGCAGAGTGCGTGTCACAAAAATTTTTGGGTATGGGTAATCGATACTCCTCATCCTTCAAGATAAAGAAATCCTTAAAAATATAACGTAATTGACAACATTAAAATTCCTTAACTTATCATAAACCGACTTGTACTTTTGCGTATCTTGTATGATGTACAAAATCTGATCAATTAGCTGCTGTCTGCTGCGTCCGACATCTTCATTGCAACCAACCAATTGTTTGTTTAGGGTATCCTATCATGATTATCTTGAAAATATGTATACCACTCTGATAAAATGTTATAAACAAACTACTTTTGTTTTTTTCTACTTTTAAATCCCCCATGGACCGGGTTAAGCCCATCGAAGCACAACACAGTTGCTTCGAGAATGCCTTCTGTTTCCAGAGTCCTAGTATCATGTTTGTTCAACGTTTGCATGGTCCTCTTTAATCTATGTTCCTCATTTAAGATCCAAGGGTCTTGGGAAGAAAGCCAACGCTTTTGGGTTATCTTACCATAACATTATCGATTGCCAACCCTGCAACGAGTGCACTCTCACGGTATTTTGGTGACCCAAGGACGACCTTTGTCGGAAACATCGTTTAAGTGTGCATTTCAAGTATTTGTCGAGACAAGCTGAAATGCTTTTAGGTTCCTTTTGTATCCACCATTTAAAATAGCAAGAAACAAGAGAGATCAAGTAGGTCTGAAAAGCAATTTCAGAACACAGAGTAAAGCTTTTATCAAAGAAAGGTGTGTGTAATATGTAAGTTAGGTTGTGTGCTTCTGTTTATGAAATTAATTTTAATATAATTAGTTTAATGCTGAAAATATTACAAATATGTTGAAATGTATATATTTTGGCGTTAGTTTCAGTTCTTTCAGAAGTCAGTAGTGAGTTCACGTTAACTAATGTGACGTGCTTTCAACTATGCAACGTTCATTTGAGAACTTTTACGTTGCGTCACTCAAGCTTCCAACAGTTTTAGAGTCCAATACCACCTGAAATCCATACATCCGTAAGTAGTGAGGTGATACGTAAACGAGAAAGAGAAGCGCTGAAGAGTAATATGTAAATTTGGCCCTCACATTGGGTTTGCAATAGTCTTTGCGACTGGGTGAATTGTGGGAAAAGGTGAATTGCCAGGTCATGTGCTAGGCCTTAACTCGAAAGCCTCGGTTTGCGGCTTGGCGCTCTGGATTTGATTGGAATTAAATCTCGAGGAAAACAATACATTTAAGTGCAATCGCCGGTTTGTTGATTGCCGGCGTTAAACGGAGATTTACGGATGCGCGCCGCCGCCTGCCACGCAAGAGCGGCAGATCGAAATACAGGTCAGGTGGCATAATTTACATGCAAATAAGATTAGCGACCGCCATGGTGGCTTGAATTGGAGGGTACCAAACGTGCCAACGTGTTGGCCCACGATGGAGCTTAGTCGAAAGGGGATGAATGAAAAACGAACACCGAATGCTCAAATTCCACGACGTAATGGCTTTCTGTCTCTTGGTTTTTTGCTCTTGTTGTACTGCACAAGTGAACTCACCTGGATTTCCTCATACCGAGTGTGTGGAAACTTTGTAGTAGCAATACATTCCAATTCTTGAAATAAATACTTCACAAACCAGGAACTGTAAACAATTGTTTATGGCTTTTTCTCTAACGACGCAACGATATTTTGGTGTAGTTTTATTAGAGTCTAATTTTTGTTTCAGTTTTTTGCTTGATAGTATTCCAGGCTGCTTTGCTGACGCTGACAAATTGTCGTGACGACAACGCCCCAACGACAATGCCTCCGGTTGCCTCCTTTTCTTTTCCATCATGAACCTTTTTCGGCGTGTCCGTGCCGAAGCCGGTGACGTCCTCACTCATAGTGAAAAGCTTGCGAATATAAATCTGGAAACGTAAAATAAAGCCGTGGCATGTGGAAAAAAAAATGCTTGGAATGAAATCACCGTACATAGTAGCACAGTGAATATTTCAAACGACTGCTGGCATGACAAGTTTATCTTGATGTAAACAAACTTGGCCAACATCCTCCCGGATAGCAACCTTTATTTTCGACCATAACTCTCATGTGTATGAAACAAGCTTAGAATTCGAAATGCAAACATCAAACAATCTATCACAATCGCATTTCTTGGATGCTTTTACGGCAACAGCATTGGACAAACAAGTCCTTTGTTGATGCTTTTGATACATCATCATAATTCGTAGTGAAACCAGCATTAATTATAACGCAAGAGATTAAAGCAGGATAAAATAAAGTATCACAAAGAAGACAATGTTGGGTCAGAAAAAATCGCATTATAAAAGAAGGAGGAAAGAAAATAACGACTGAGATAACGAGAATTAAAACGAACTCACAACAGAGTTACTAATTCTAAATGTCGCTTCTGCTTTGAGAGATATTGCCATGTAGGCACTGTGATGTAGATTCAGATTACGATTGGCTTGGCGTTTTGTAAATTAGGCTGCTATTAATTACATTTTTATGGAAGCCGCCTTGACGGGTTGACTTATTGTGGAGACATTTTCCGCACGCGTACTTCATTTACAAATTAATCCTATACATCATCAAGAGTACGGGATGGAAGAAGTTCCTTAAAATATGAGAACGTTTTGTGCAAGAAACAATGCTGACTGATAATATCAGCATTTCAAAGCAACCGGATAAATGGAATGTCTTCTAATTAGAAACAGATCCAACTTGATCCTGTAATTGTAGTGAGATGGACTGGAGTAGATTGGTACGAAGTCATCGATAGCGATGTTATATTATACGTTGTTTGATTCGTCTTTCAGCACTCAGGAAGCTCATTGGAGAATTATGAGGTTAGATGTGTTCATTAAAGTATACCTAAAAAATTGGTAGTAATATTGTGTCTTTGAAAAGAAATTTTAGTATCTATAAGAAACAATGTTTACCATTTAAGTCAAATAAAGAAATTTTAGTGTACTCACGATGTATTAAAAAGTTGTATTCTGTCCATGTTCCATTATTATTATAATGCGAAGAACAAATTCAGATTGTGGTTAGAGGAATATTACAGCATGCTGTTTTAATCGAGTTAGTTTGATCATGCCCACTTCCATGCAAAAACACATTCCACACGAAGTCTCTAACTCTGAAACTAAACAACATACACTTCTCTTTAGTCTCCTGCAGTGTGTCTCTCTTTATATGTTTAACCAACAGCCGAAATTCTTTTTCTTCTAGTTTTTGTAAATCGCTTTCCTCAATTCAAACGAATGTCAGACACAAAGAAATAGACTGATCTGGCTGAAACTTGGAATGTGTTCTAGCAAAGAAACATTACTAACTAAACATAACCTCAATACGCGTTAGTAGTGCCATCTTTTTGACTTTGCACTGACTTTTCAAACAAACATCATATTTTGTTATAATGAACATTATACACTTTGTAATTAAAATCAACAAAGCAAAATGGTTTAACGAACCATTACTATTTTTTAGGTTGCTGAAAAAGATAAATCTGTGATATTGCTGAATATTTTAAATCTAAGGTTAGCCAAGACGTATTTAACGAAATTCTATAAATTAAAATCTTACACAATAATGTGTGTCGTGAGCTTTTAATTACTTGGCCATACTGATTTAAACAACCACAAGCGTAGATAAATTGTAATGGAAAAGGGATTGCTTTGTCTTTGCAAACATATGTGGTTACATATGCACATCGTAGGGTAGCAAATAAAAGACAAGATTGGACACATACTCAACGCTGGGAATAAAACAACCGTAGGGACTTCCTGGCTGCAAAAGAGCTATGGCATCGTTTAAAATTGCAATGTATCCGCGATACAGTCGAAGCGGTGAATAAATTCAGCCGGGTTCTAATCCTTCAAGCTTTAAGGTCCTCGCACTCCTTTCTGCGGTAATAAATAAAAGAGCTTACAGCCGCCTCGCGGGTACACGCACCGAACTCAGCGTACAAGTGGATTAATTTAAATTAATTAGATAAGGGCTGAAACGGACTCTAATTAGGGGTTGGGCGTCCTATGCGTGCGGATGGGGAGCTGTGCAAGAAGGTCTAATTGGCACGGCAGATTTTTCCGCGAGGAAATTACATTTTGTTGCGGTATTTAGCCAGGTGGACAAGTTGGTGTGAAGGCGCATCATTAGCGAAAAATTGTTTTAAAACCTACGCACGGGCAGCGAATTGATAAAACTTTGTGCCTGGGTATGTAGAGTGTTTTTTGGGCGGAAATACCGGTAGCGGTTTGAATTATTCATATTTTGCAAATGACGCTTAGCGTCTTTCGTTCATCCAGTGATGAACTATACAAACTTGGAAATAAAAGTTTCCTCAACTAAAAAGTTAACAATCTAATCATTTTTCCAAAATATTAATTACCAATCAATATGACCGCTTTATTACACCTATTTACGGTTTGATTTAAATTTATTTTCTCAAAATAACAGTTGCAAACGTATGATGCAGTTTGTTTATTGAAAAGTTCTAACCTAACCTAACCTGACCTAACCTAACCTAACCCAACCTAACCCAACCTAACCCAACCTAACCTAACCCAACCTAACCCAACCCAACCTAACATAACCTAACCTAACTTAACCTGACCTGACCTAACCTAATCTAACCTAATCTAATCGAACCTATCATAACCTAACCTAACCCAATCTAACCTTATCAACAGGCAAATCGTTGTTTTAAACTAGTAACATTCTGTTTTACAACTTTCATCGAATAAGTCAGTTAAAAACGCAGCAAGAAAAATACAATCAAACGAATCGAAATTCAAGTGTATTTATGCATATGGTGTGCTGTCGATAACATGCAAATGTTGGCAGACGCGCCAAGCAATAACTTGCGCAATGTGTGCCACATTTCGCCGTCAGGTGTGTGTCAGCGCAGAATGCGGGGCGGCGAAATGTCTAACGCGCGGCCGCCCCTCAATTGAGTGCACATGCCAAGCGATCAGGCGAAAGCGGGTGGGTGATGCACGCATAGACGATTAGAGAGATTATAGATGCGTGCTCGAATTAATGCGCATTAGGATATGCGAGTACATGTATTCTGCAAGCATACCATGCATATATCACGCCAAGAATTCCACTGAAATCACTACTATTGCTCACATTGTGGTATCCTAGACCTTTATGAACCCTAGGGAAATAGATATTAAAATTCCAATGGACCCCTGTTACGATTTGATTCATATATGATGGCAAAATGTAGATTTTGCTTTAAATTCATTCAATGTAGGTTAAGAGGGTGGGGGGGTGGAAGGCCTATTCTTCTCCAGTTGATCGTATTTCATATTGTAGAATGTTGCTCTTGCTGGGATACTGGCTTCAGCAATCTGGAGGTGCCTTGGACAAATTGGAGTTGCAGATAACTTTGACAACTGAATGTTTGCAGGCAACAATTACTGCTCTGCACCTATGTCTAATATTAATAACATAGTTGCGGTCGTGCCAGGGATTTAATTATGTACCGAACTCTTGCACGGTCTGTTATGATCCGATCACTCAATGAACCACACGTATTGCATATGATTACGAAACGTATTCTGTGTCTGCCCTTTTTGCAAAATTTACAGCGTCTTTGTCCATTTATTGCATTTTTGTACTAATAAACATGAACGTTTTAAGTTCTATCTAAAAGATGGCATCAGTCGGTTGGTATGTGATATATTTATGTTAGATGACTTTGTAATACAATAGGCAACCAACAGTACCGTCAAAGGAGCAACGCTAGATGGCGTTGCTCTACCAAATATGTCAAGTAAAAGTATGTGACAGAGGTGGCATGGTACAAGCCAGCAAGTTAATTGTCATATTCAAGTTATATATTGAATAGATATGCATTCAATATATACATTAACTTTTCTAAAATATATGCAAAAAATCGATGATAATAGTGACTTCTCCGATGAACGCAAAAAATCCATATGCGCATTTGTAACATTTCTACAACAAAATATCATATTATTTATCAATATGTCAATAACCACAGCAGCAAGGATAAAACGTGTGACCTGCTTCATTTCCACTACGTAGCAGCAGTGGATCACAGGGGGATGAAGCGGAGATTCAATGTGGTATAAACATTACCAGAGCAAAGCAACAGAACTCAAGAAAATAGCATGCGACAAAAATATCAACGCAGGAAACTAATAAATCCAGCACTGGAATAAATAGTAATCTTTTGTAAATTATTTTCTTACGATTTCATCCAACTTTATGATAGCTTTCAGATTCCTCCTGGGGATTTAGCAGTGAAGCTCAATGCGTAATACTCCTAGTATCTGTATCTCTCTACCCTTTGTTGAGGATTCAGCTCTTGCTCAAATAAGCTACATCGCCACATCATTAGTATGTAGTAAGTGTGGCATGTCCGAGATGGCCTTCATGTTGTCGTTGTTCTCATATCATCTCGCCCGAGGACATTATGAGAAAACTTCTTAAAATAATATTGCGCTGTCTCAAACTCAGCCTTAAACATGGTATCAATAAGTCTTGCAGGATTACGCGGGGGCATAATAGATGATCTGAAACGAGATACGTGATCGGTGTAAATAAAAGCCGTTGGCGACTTGACTAGTGAGCATCGCGTTTGGTCGGTTAGTTTTAGATTAGCAAAACTTTTCTATCTTGTTAGCAGCGAGTTTTACTTTGCGGTGGAAGTTGAATCTGATTTAACAAGATTTCCTTACCGTCCATAAATGAGGATACTTTTCTGCTGGTTAATCTAACGGCCAATTATGTTTCATACTGCGTTTGCCTACAAATTGCGAATTTGATTATAAGCTTTCATTATTATAACATTCTTTATAATTCTGACAAACTTTTTATTTCGTGTAAAAGGCATTACCCGTGGCTTCCCGTGGCTTATTCTTCCACTGCTTTCGCAAGCTTGCACCGCCTCCACCTGTCTGCATTCGTTTCAAACCCATCTAACCTCCAAAAGTCACAGACTAGAACAATCCAGCAAACGCCTCAGAACATTTTCAAAGGAGAAATTAAAATGAGTGCATTAACAGACTTAGATACATCATATATTAAATCAGTAACCGCTCTTCATTCAAAGGACTATCTACAAAATAATAAACCCTTGCTACAAACTTATCTAGAAGAAGCAATCAAAGCTAAAACAGGCAAAGATTTAAACCTCACTGCGATGGTGCAAGCATTAATGAAACAATCTGGTGTAGAGAAATTTCGGACACCTGTCGAAGATACCAAAGTTGCTTGCACTTCAGACAATGAACTTGACTTGGACATGTTCCTGAAGGAAGATCTAGCATGTATTATTTGTCAAGGTATGGATGTGACAGCTCGTAACAGACTGCTTGAATGTACAGATTGCCACTCTTTGTATCACCAAGAATGCCACCAACCACCGGTATCTCAGCATGATGCAAACAACACATGGATATGTGTTAATTGTAAAGATGCAAAGAAAGTTAGGAAAAGTCCAGTACATGTTTCTTCATCTTCTACTTCCTCACATAGTGCATCTAAATCAAAGAGTAGCTCTAATTCACCAAGGCATGTTTCAAGTGAGCGGTCTGATAGAAATGATCGAGGAGAAAGGAGTGATAGAAGTAGTCATAGCAGTGGGTACAAATCAAGCTCATCAAGTTCTTCCAAGTTAGGTTCGAAAGGTTCTTCAAGTGGTAGTGGGAGCAAGTGCTCTTCCTCAGCATCCTTCCCAAGTAAAAGTTTATCATCGAAACATACACCTGTGACTACAAGCAGTTCTATTGTAAGTGCTGATAAACGCGTACAGAATATGAAGAAGAGAGCGGCCAAATTGCATGAGAAAAAGAAATTACCGCGGTGAATGCAAATGTTTTACATGCTGATATTGTACAATATGTTTGTTATTGTCACATTCAACTGTATCGTAATAAATGCATTAATATTACGCTATTTATCAGGAATCTGATACAACTGTGACAACTGGAGACCATTCTAGTGTTAAATTTAGATCTATTTCCAATAGAGCAATTTGCATTAGTTGCGGTCTAAATTATACTTCCAGCGAATGCTTGTTTTAATTCCCAATAATATCCGAATGCATTCATTATGCATTATTACCCATTACTGGTTTGATTTTAAACGCACTAGTTATACCATCGACGGTAATTCATCACAGTGGCGATAATTATGTACATCAAAAGCAGTCGCAGCAAATAGCTTCAGAAATGTAGAAAGCATCTGCATGCATCGCCACTCTCAGCAATGCCCAATATTTGCTCGAATTCGTGATGGTGGCGTAATTACTTTTGCGCCTGCATACCCATCAAATCGGATATCATCAAGGCCAAATCTACGAAATGTATTATCGATTTCATGACACCACGCCGAGGACATCAGCGGCGGCGTCGTTACGTAGCCACGCAAATAATTATGATGATAGGCAACATATCATTAGAATATTGGGGACATTAGGATATTCATGGCTTCTGCTTGCAGATATTCTCGACGCTGGTATTAATTGTTTGGCGTGTTGTAGCGCAATCGACTGATTTACGAGCATCATAAATACTCCGCCAGGCGTTGGAAAGGAAAAGGAATCAACGCACTTTGAAGCAAGATATGCGCAAGGAAATTTCGAATCAAGCTCACAATGAAACATTGTAATAGAAAACATATAGAATTCACAACTGCGTGAATGCTAGTAAATTTTCCATTTAAAAATTGCTAACAAAAGTGGCTTGCCTGACATAACTCACATCCTAGTATTTTGTTAAGGATTTTGGTGTGCAGAATTGTATGCGTTTTGCGCGGTGCATCGCAATGCTACGCAGTTGCTTTGTTGTTGTGCGTTGTTGCATAATTTGCATATTAACTACTTTTTATTTCCACATTTCCGTGCTGCCATTTCAACAAGACCACCGTAACGCTACGATTTTGTTCCGCGTTGACTTGTATTCCGATGAGTGCTTGTTATCTGCAAGTTTTTCCCGTTTTTTGCCGCTGCAGAGCCAGGCAATTTTATAAATACAAATTTCATACTCCACGCGCTTGCTGGAAACTAATCTAAACTAGCAAAGTCATTAAAATTAATTCCTTCTACTGTCCAGCTTTATTTCTACAAATTATCAAGGGAAGGACAAATAATGGAAATAATAATTAAAATGCGTACTCGGCATGCTTTTAAACGTGCACCAAAGTTAAATTTAAAAATCTAGCAATATATAAAATACTCAATAAGCGACAATTTCCTTGCATAATACACTACTATTCCATTAGGTTTAAATGCCAATCTCGCAATTTTCATTATCTACAATTGAAATTCATTGTTTTGCCAATACATTTTCATTTTGCAGTGCCATCCGTGATGGTGGTTAAATATAATCCATTGTAATTGATTTTATTAAAAATGTCGCATAATTTATTACAAACGTCCACTCTTTGTTGCAATAGTTGCAATCACATGAGTACCACTCAACTTCATCCTTTGTGGCGAGAGAAGAACAAATGTGAACATCAAGCGCACACGGATACTCAAGAAACACTAAAACATCAAAACAAGAAAAGGGCATCTACATCATCATTCATTGCTTTGACCTGAATGGCGCTACACAACATTTATCTGAAAATGTTTATTGAATTAACTGCCCAAGTGAAGGGACACTAGAAAAATGAGTGTGCAAATTCTTCCAGGGCGCAAGCTACAATTGTTTCAATGTTTGGATGTACTGCTGCTGCAAGTGCGCGGATGGATTGTAATGTAATTAAAAGCAACCCTTGAAAATTACGTCCGGTCGTTGGAATTTGCAGTGCACGTAATAAGATATCTGCGACGCTTTTAATTAATTTCCGTAAGAGCCAAAGAGAACCGGAGCACATAAATATTTACGTTGGTTCTGGACGCAGTGCAAGGACGAACTGTTCTTTGTAGGCATTGTAATTCCTTGCACAAAGTGGTATGTTCCATAAAAATAATATAAAATTTACGTTGTTTAAGTAGAAATACGTGTGTTTTTCTAGGGAATGCCAACGAATTAACTATGCTGAACTTCACTACTATTGTGTGAGTGAGTCAGTAATTTTATTTCTTCAGTGCTTCGAATGGTAAAGAGTGAAACGTGTCAGAGTTGTCGTCAAAACGCAAAACAAGAAGGCAATGATTGAATTCCTATTGGGTGCCTGGAACGAATGACATATAGATAAACACACAAGTCCTATGGCAGTTCCTTCCGCGTCGAAAGCCTCTTTAAGGATAACTTAATTTCATCTAAAACAATGTAATTACTGCGAGCCGCCTGCCAGCAAGCGGTTGTTGGTTGCGGAGGGTGATAAGGAGTCACTCTTATCATGTGCCCAGAGCACGCACTTTAATGTAATAAACGTAATTCACAAAACGACGACGAGTACGCCGGAGACAATTTAAACGACATGCCAGTGCTGGCGGGCTCGTCAGTTTTACCAGTTCTTTGGGGTGGTTGTGGGGCGAAAACGATAGGGCAACGATAGTCGCCCGCGCAGGACATGACTGCCGCCGTCAAGTGCCGAGAAAAGTTCCGTCGTACTTTATCGCGACTTAATCTTCAGCTGCTGAGCGCTGCCGCCGTTCACAATGGGCAAGGTTTTATTGCGGCATCGGCGCGGGACGTATATTACTGTCTTGGCGGACGCTCTGATGGTCATAATGTCAGGATGAAGACTTCATTGCTTCATTTTCGTGCTGGAATCTGGGAATTACAAGCTGCTCACGGAACTATTTCACCTGGAGAGTCGGTGTTGGAGTATTAGGAGGGGAATGCCAACGTTGGACACAAACTCCGAGGTAATATGAGTAATTTCAGCCCATTTTGCTTTGACAATTTAGCCGGCGGCATGTGATTATTTATAATGTAGTAGAGATCATTTACGTTGAGAAATTACATGTATGCTTTCTTTAGAGTTTCAGTTCTTAGTTGGTATCGTGGTGCAATTCCAGCTAGAATTCCAACTCAGACGGTCCGCTTGGCAATAATTTGTTTGTACACTCATTGGAGGCGATGGCATTTTGCATTTGCAGCCGGATGATGCATTTAAACGAATATGTATTGCCTATGGAGTGGGCTTTTTGTGGGCGACGCGTCGACGGTGGCGACCACCGACATAAAATGTGGTTCGATCTTTTCCAAGGGGAAATTTAGCTCGCTTTTCCAGCCGGCGCGCGGCGTGACTGGACATTGAATTACAGAAATCCCATGGTAAACAGACTCGTACGCATCGAAAGCCAACGATCGCATAATTACATTTTCTGTTTGCGCTCTGTTTCACCGACCCGAGGCGCCTTCGTGCCTCACCACAGGTAATTGTGAGTTTTTAATAAAAACCACTTTATAAATGTTTGCTTTCAGAAGAATTACAACGCAAAATTTGTAACAATGTTCTAACTTGCTCCTTCTTCATTAATTTAATCTGCAAGCCGATCGAATAAACCAATTGCTGTTTCAAAATAACTTCAACCAACCCAATAACTACATCTTTAGTCTACGATGGTCCGTTGAATTAAAATGGAAATAATGCTATATATTAATATTTGGTACAATTTCAATGCCAACTTGTCGTATATTTGCTTGCCTGCTTTACAGAGTGATTGGCTTACAGAAAACAAGAATAATTCGCATTGCGCCAATTCGATTGCATACGCTTTTCATCGGCTTCTCATTCCATTCAGCATATATATCGTCGCGGTGGAAATAACTGCCATGCAACGTAAATTAATGGATGCATTTTGTACGCTTGAAAAATTCAGATTTCCAAAGGCCACATTCTCTGAAGTCCGCTTTCGCCATTCTCTTCGCACGCAAAAAATGGTCCAAGCAGATATATACTTGTCACTCAGTTAAAAAATATCTATCTTGAATGTGGATATGCCACGCAGCTGAAACAGCTATATTCTGGATAAGTTGCACGTTTTTCTTTTTGTCCTTCCATTAATCATCCATTTCCTTTATAAACACTTTAACATGATATTCACAATGTAATTTATAATTTAGTTGGAATAGCACCGTTCAGTGAATATCTCTAAAGTTATCTCACATAAAACCATTTATTGATCACATTCATTCCATCTTTGTTACTAATCAACTGTAATGCTTTAATCATTTTTAGATAAACAATGTCATCTTGCCCTGCGTTGGTGATGAACACTTTACAAACATGGTGTGGTGACTGTTAATAATGCTTTGTTAAGTCGATGAAATTGTGTGCTGTCCAACCGCCAGAAATGAACGACGACACCTTAGGCAAACTTATACTTTAGGCAGTTCCCTAGTCGCTTCCAGAAAGGATACCACACTTGGGACAGTGTTAGTATATGGAAGTTAGTGCAGTTGGTATCTTACCACTTCTAACTAGCAAGTCTAACAAGTCATTAAACGATGCTGGCCTTTGCCCAAACATCTCCAGATAATAACTACAGCATCATATTCCGAATCAAATCATATCCAACTACGAGTGTAAGTTATCTTTACTAAATCAAAATCCACAATGTACCCAGCTTGTTGCACATTAAATCCGCTTGGTAATTAGCTCTTCTCGTGACAACGCTGAAATTATCTTATCTGTTGGCTGTCGTGATTTTCCGTGTGGCAAACTATAGTCGTGCAGGGAAATCTTCTGAGTGCTAATGCTGGAAATAGATAATAACGATGAACTAGTATAGACAATTAACACCCACATTGCTATTGGTGTAAAGATACTACAACCAGTATGTACGTGTGCACGTAGTTTCCTCCCCCAGTGGGAAAACACAGTGCGTTGTTAGACAAAGCCGATGATTTGGATCACAATCAAAATTCATTACACTCCAGATTCATCAATGTAATCAGGATCTAGAGAAGTTAATTTACAACGGAGGGAATATTGTTAAGATTCTGTGTTTACTTGATTGATGAAGATACAAGGTAGATAAAGTCATTAAATCAATGATTAGAGCTAGAAAATGTAAACTTCACCGAGGCCTTAATAAATATTTGAGGTAATGAAATATTCAGGATGCGTTGGGTCATGTGTGCACATGTTTCTAACTGCTTGCGGTCCAAACCTTTAACAAAACTTATCCAACCTTACAAATTAAAATACATGAAGCATATTTTAACTTGTTTAGTAATCAATACGTTGTTTTCGTTCTAGGTAAAAACCGAAATATTCCGAAAAAAATGCAGACTTAATACATGCTTTGATATTAATTAAGTCATTTTTAATTTTCCTTCAGGCGGGAGGAAAATAACTGCTTCAACGTGGTAAGCATGCTTTTTAATTAATAACCGAAGTTCAAAGATTAATGATAATGTGAAAAGCGAGCACGTTTAGTCTGCTGTTGCCTTGAATTTTCATATTGCAGGATTACTATCTGCTTGTCTTTCATCGACTGGATACTTTTTGTCTACTTCCTTTAATCAATTATTCAACAACCAATAAAGAATATTGTGTTGTACAAAGACTGTCTTGAGTATATTCTCATATGTTTAGAGAATATATATAATTTTTATTTAAGTTTATTTCAATACGTTGGCTTCTGCTTGACATAACGCTTTTTACTTGGGCGTAAACACCGGAATGCTACCCTAGAGACGAATTTTTTAGAATGCAATATCCAGAAAGTCACTTTGTGCAAAACAATAAGGACGCCAAGCATGCCATGTTGGAGAATATGATGTTGACAATATGATCGGAGAGTGATAAAAAATAATACAGAAATGGCATTATTTTTAGATTCAAATTTGAATTATAACATTTATCGGAATATATTTGTGATAGTCTGGTGTAATTGTAGCTTTCGAAAATATTTTTCAAATGTCAATTAAATTCCAATTGTTATAACGCATTGAATAGGGTGTACATTTTTTCATAAATAACTCAAATCGGATAGGTATATATTATTGATTGATTGATAGGTTGAGAATTGCGTGTTTTGTGCAACGCATGCAACAAACAAAATCAAAACCAAATGGCAAAACACAATAGCACAGAAGCAAGATATTGAAACCATTGATTTCATCAAAAAAATGACAAGGCAATAACTATGTATTATCTAATTTAAAAATGAGTTAGTTACGTTGGAATTTACAATTGAACATCAATATAAACATCTAAATGTTACGGGAAGAACTTTGAGATTTTATTATATACACTCAGTATATAGGTTAGATTGTTTTTACATATTCACAAAATATTCATTTACCAGAAACAATTCATCAATTGTTTATAACTGACATATGTGAATTCCAACGGAGCTACTTTACTGTAAGTGTAACACTGTAACCTGAAGCGTCTCAGCTTAAAAATCGATCAACTTAAATAACAAATAACTTGCATTAGAAAATATTGCATGCATTTTTGCGTTATTCTATTTTGAAATGATCGCTATATTCCTTCACGTTGCGGTGAGATGTTTGAGTTGGGGATGTATGTCATACCCTTCCTTGAAAGGCATGCGACGTGCACGCCAGCGGTTGAAATTTCACATTAAAAATCCATTAGCGTTTTGCTCGACGTGTTTAAAACAGTGAGGCGTTGCGGTTACCGCCGCAGCGTTCTCATGGAGCGTAAAGGTACGCGCACAGCTCCCGGCGCCTTCACCACAGCCGGCGCGCCGCAAACACTATCATCCGTTTTTCATATCAATACACATCAAAGCAAATAGCTCCAAGAAAAAATTCACGCACTGACAAACGGGTATAGAAGAAATCAAGGGAAAAAGAGGTCAAGAACCAATTCCAACAACACATTAAGGCAAAACGGTGCGAAAAACTAATCGTTTATCATATTGTGCACTGAAAACAATCCCGAGTAGTAATTTGTTTCATATTATGTAAATTATTATGAATTTAGTTAGGAAACTTGGTAAATATATTTTTCATCAGTTCATAATATGCTACACCTATTCAAAGAAAGGATGGAATTTCAATGGTGTTTTGAAATCAGCTTGGTTTTGTAGGTTAGGTATGTAGATTTTTTCTACTTTCTGATTACAGCAAATTTAATGGCGTAAGATAGATTCTATTATAGTTGGATATTCGTCGAATCTTGCCGATGAGAGCGTATGGTTCTTCGAGTGCAATTATTTGTTTTGTCAGCTACAGGCGGGCGTTTAATTGAAGGAAAATGTGCTCCGGTGAGCAATTTCTTTATCCTTCGAGATCGTTATTTTCAAGACTACATCATTAATTGCGTTTGCAACCACTAACTTTTATGTTTACACATTGTCAACTAAAATATCTACAGGTTTGTCTAATGCAACAATAATTGTGCTAACTTTCAACCAGCAACTCGACTTATAACCATACTTATTGAAGAACAGCATCTATGTTGAGGTGTCTATGTGAATCAATACTTTTGAAAGCTGACAAGTCAACTTATTGCTAGTATACTAGCTTGTAAAGTTGCTTTGCCACGGATGACATGTTAGCATAGTTTAGCGCGTTATAAACGTTTTGTGCTTGAGTTATGGTGACATTGTTTTTACCAAAAAAGTATCTACAAAACAACGCACTAGAATTAGAGTTGATCATAATAAGGCACATCTTGAAGAATACGTACACAAAAAGTATTTTTAATGAGAATATGTTTTATGTTTAAAAATTTCAATTTTGACTTCATTCGTTTCTTCGTCTCGTTGGAATCTTCAAGTCTTTATTATAATAATGAGGATTGCGGAAACAACGTTGTAAGAAATGCACCGCAAATAACTTAAAGTGTGCAGGAAAGCAATGTCGCCGAGGCTGCAAACAAAAGCTCAAAAGGAGGAAAAATACCGACTCAGAAGTCCTGCGATATTGACGTTTCTATCCGTTGAGAAAAATGCTTCACTATCAATCATTGAATGTCACCCCGAATATTGTATACACAAACTGCTATGTTCATAACTATCTTAGTACTATATGAAAGCCATTATATACTGGGTGTACAACCATCAAGCCTTGTTATTCTGTACTAGTTTGTTGATAATCAACTAAACATGTTGTGTATTTGCATGTAAATATGTTCGTCTTTTTATTTTAGGACTTTTTTTTGTCATACCATGTCAAGGATTGTAAAGCCTTGAAATGTATGAATTGACTGCTAGCTAAGAGGAGGAGGGGGTGGCGGTTTTACGTACGAATATATTTCACATGCTAACTGTCATGATTGATGTCTTGGAGAGTCGCACTATACCCGCACCCGACAAGTGAAATTGTGGAAGGTTGAAGAATGAAAGCCATGTGTCTATATGGAAATGCGACGCTTGCCAAGCCGAATTGAGCGTCATTTTCTTCTGGCAATGCTCAGGCATGAAAGTCACGCGTATACAATTATGTCAAGTGGGAGAGTTTTATTTGTTTTTATTTGGATTTATATTTCTGAGTAGCACATAGGAAACAAGGACGACGTGCCGAGTAGACTTGTGCTTATTTCCGCTGTTGACATATTCATTCGCGCGTTCAAAGATATTGGACTTTTCGCTTCCAACAGAGACGCAAATTTATTGGCTCAATTACTCTGGATTTGCATTTGTATCTTGTACTTTGCAAATTCTCAACGCAAAAGCAATACCATAAAAAGAGCGTGCCTTGGAAATCTTAGCGTAAAGCAGCTGCTAGAAAGAAAATTACGACTAGACCATAGTAAAATTAATATCGCAACAATTTGATACTTGAAATGATGGATGCTTTCATAAGAGTTGAATGCAGTCGGTGGAGTTTTGGATAACGCGCATTGAGAGCGTCTTGTTAAATGTTACAGTAACATTTGGCGCTGATTCAATTAAACATAAAGCAAGTTTTCCCGGCGCCGCCACCATGCTGCCATGTTGGACGATGGTTGTGTCGTCGTCATGGTGTTGTTACGTAGCCAAAAGTTTCGCACAAATAATAATACGTGTTTGCGATAATATATCTTTAGGAGCGCGTTAAGAGAGTGCCAACCTCCAGCCCCAGCGTTCCCTCGGTGCTATAAGGTTAATTTATGAAGATTTCCAGCGCGAGCGCAAAACTAAACGAGTTGTACGCCGCCTGAGTTCAACTTTGGCCGCATCAACTTGATTAACATACATCTGTGTTGAGAAACAACAATGTCTCGACAGAAGATGAACGCTACAGTCTACCGCGCATATGTCTGTGTCAGCGCTGAGGACAAATGAACAAGTTGGCCAATTACCATTGCTTCAAGTGCGATACAGATGCTGCCTACAACTTTGTTTGATGACCATAATCCATTCGAAACCTTTCAAACATTAGTAACCACTCACTGGTGTGAATAATAAAATAAAAAGATTTTTGAATCTTAGCATGAGGGAAAAATTTTAAAAAAAAAATGGCAAAGTGTTTTTTTTATTTATGCCTCAACTAGGGATGAAAGTATTAATAGAGGAGAAGCTTATGTTGTGGCATAAATAGGTGTATGGTCCGAAGGTATATGAAAAGGTGTCCCACCGGAGGGTATTTTACGAGAGGTGCACGAAAGTATCCGCATGTTAGCCCTAGCTTACGCCTCGTGTACCATGTATGTCTGTCGCTGGAGTAAAGTAACGCTCTCCTGTGGTTAAGCATGTGGCGAGATGCGTAATAGGGATATATTATCATATCGGGTCGCGGTGCGGCATCCCCACGGTCGCGCACTAAATTTTGATATATCTGCCGAGTTATTTTAATGTAATAACATCCTAGAGGCAACCAGAAGCACGCCACTTTTTTGCCCTCCTTCTCCCCCTTCCCCCCCCTCCTCCTCCTCCTCCTCCTCCATTCTACACCCAGCGTCGTCGCAAGAACTAAATACCAAATAGAAAATTATAGAACAACACTAGCGACGCCACCGACGGATAACATAAATTTATATGAGAGTTCCGAAGTTGTTGGAGGTCAGCAAATACTATCAAGCCGGGCATAAATTATAGATAATTTAAACTCTGGAGATAACACGCCACAATACACACGACGGCATGGTGGAGGTGCCGGGAAAACTGGCGCTGGAAATATGCGTTGCAACTTGGGGGGCGGTAACTACTAACTAACGCATATCTTTCTTCATTTTCTACTTTACCTAAGCAGATCGCATATATCACACTTGCATTTGCGCTGGAAACAGCAAATTGATGTTTGTTATGTATAGTTAGTAATTTGAATAAATAGTTCATTTATAAGTATCGTACTTATTTGTACATATTTTGCTCTATTACTACAAAAATTTACTTCAATTAATTGAAGAGTCAGTAGTGTGTACATTTGTCTTTGGTATGTCATCGACCTATAGCTTCATTCAATTCCATTCGCAGACAAATCTCGCAAGAAATAATTCATACCGGAAGCAGATTGCTTGGAAATTGATTTCATCCGGAGATGCCTTGACGCCGATCCGGTGGATTGAGGCCTTTGGTGAATTATCGTAACCACATCTTCCAATTCCCCAGCAAGCAGTTTTACAGCTTTGTCACCAAACAAGAAAGAAAAACAATTTGCTTCTTATCCTACGTCTGACTATAAAGCCAGCGTATAAAACTTTAATTATAATGAATTGGAGTCAATATTTCGAAACTAGTATGCTGGAGTGGAATTGTTATCCGAAACACCAATTTGTATCAAGAAAGCACCATGTGCCAGTTTTAGTTGGAAGCACGTGTGTCAGGCCAGCGAAAACTTGAGGACGACCTTCTTGCTGCGAAACTGAGGTGCTGGCGAAATTAATTTAAGCAAAATGCTGGTGCACGCTCAGCGACATTGTCGGCAAGGTGGCGAAAGCGTCGACACAAAAGGAATATGATTATACAGTTTCCGTTGTTGTTATTGTAAGGCGTTCGTGCCTCCATGGCAAAGTACGAATTGGGAACTTGGACCGGTAAAAGTTATTCGAATTTATGCGGTTAAAGCATCCCAGCAGTCAAGAGAATGGCGGAGAAAAAATCTGAATTTACAAGCGCCCAAGATGACAAAGTTTAATTTGCTTGTAAATAGGAGAATAAGTAGGCGCGCAGGGAAGATAAAGTACGTGATTAATTTGATCATAACTTTAGTGATTAAATTTGGTGAAGATAATAAACTCAGCACAAAGTTAGATGTATTCACAAAATCACAATCGCAAAATATTCTATTTTGTCATGTTTTTACCAAAAGCAACTCTTGAAGGTTATGTTCGCACGAGGCGTTGTAGTAAGGCGGAAGAAGCGAACATCAAATTTGCCGCATGATTGATCATCCATCAAATTTTCTATTTGCCAATCTGTAGCATCCAATCTTGTACGATATGCATTCAGATGAGATGGATTTGCATTTAGTATAAAGTAGTAATATAATTTAGTGGATTTCAATTTGGCACTTGTGACCCAGTTGCAGGCTATGCTTCTTCAAAGTGCAATAGATTATGTTTTTTGTAATTAAAATCGTACGAGCTGGCTTTTCATCGCGTTTCGAGTTTTGCTGACTTGTTACGCTCATGCTGTTTCGCTTATTTACAATTTTGCCAGGCGCGTTCACTGTGCGCCCGGATAAACACGCGCTGAGTGAGATAACGCAGAATATAAAAGCGTAATTTTCGGCACGCTGCAGGAAAAAATACTTTTGGCGGTATGAAAACAGCGCATTGCTGCTCGATTACGATCTGAATAGTGGCGTCATAGAAAGCGTTGTTTTTCCATGTTTCCTACATACATTTCCACGCCGACCATGGGCTTGTTTTGAAAAAGACATGCAGTCGATTTTGGCCCCAGAGGGTTTGTTGTTAAAAAAAAAATTTGCTCCAAGGGTATTATACTTTCTAGGTAACCTCAAATTTTTGAGGTTAGGTATAATACACTCTTCAATTGATTTTTACGAATATATGTTTAACTACAATTTAACAAGAGATAATTACTCCGACATTAAGTTTAATGTAGGATTTTTTGTTTGTTGATTTCTATCAACTATGCAATTGTAGATGTCTTTTGTGCTTACCACAGCGCCTCTAGTGGAAATGTGGCGAAGCACAACACAGATAGTACTAAAAATCATAGGTTAACAATTGGTGAAAATATATATGGAGAAAAGTCCAACACAGAATATATCGTATATGGTGATAAATCCAATGCTCCATAACCTAATCTTACTTCTTCCAAAGCCAATTAACTGGTGATCAGACTCTGCATTAGAATGGAAACAGCATAACGTAATTACCAACGTGGAATACAAATCATAAAACAATGCAGTAATTAAAGTAATAGCATCCAGTGTTTTCCAAATATTAACGACAGATACGTTTGGTATAAATAACACAAAACGACAGTGAAACAATTCGTATATTTATCATTCCAAAGACGACTATTTGCATACGAAAGAAGCGAATTTTGCATCATTTAATTGACGCCATGAAGATAAGGACAAACGCAACCGGCAAAGACAATAAAGTGAAATTAAGAATTATTAAAATATATAATTGAGATGCTTGGCGAGTGTAATAAAAGTGAGGAAAGTTTATTGTAATGTAATTTTCGTATCTTTTGTGTTGAAATAAACAGTTTTATAACTACATCGAAATGTTTTTTATCATAAATCATATAAATTAAGTTGAACAACGTATTTTTGTTTTCTTCCATATAAGATATCTTAGGAAATAAGGTGGGGGTATAGTTACGGTGGTTTGAGTAAACTGCGCATGCGCAGTAGTCAAGAAATGTGTGTCTTACTCAATCACCATGACGTATTGTAATTATTTCTGTTTAGATTATTATCTCGTGTATATAAATATAATATTGAAAATATTTTGAAATCATGAGCAGCTTATTTTTTAATGCGCATGCGTCGTTGACATAATTATATTCCCTAATAATTTACATGATTGTTTCCTACAATATCTACGTAATTATTACTGATAATACTATTGCTGGTTTGCGTATGGCTTGTTCTTGAATACCAAGACTAAAAACCAAAGTCGATTTGCTCTAATAACACATGAGATATTCAAGCAAGCAGTTCTATTGTTTGGTTATGATAATAACCTATAATTCGCGTATGGTATAATCAAAATTAAATTTGAAATGACATGCAATTGAAGAAATAAACTTATATTGCAAAGATAATCTTCTTACATCATACTTTATCTTGAACTGTACTCATTTGTAACGCAGCTAGAGAGATGAAGGAACATGGAGTCAAAGAACGTGACTCTACAAGAGTCGAATATTCCCACATAGAACATCAGCGAAGGCACCGAGACGAAATGCACAATGAAATTGCAACCGTTTTGTCCGACGAGCTCGGTTCGTATGGAATGCGGAAAGCGCCACGTTTATGCCCACGCGTACCAGCAAACCTCCCCGAACAAACAGCGGGAATTCTATTCGTGCGTGTAATAGAAAGGGTTAAGTGTTGCGAACAATCTGCAAAATTTTAATTAAAGTATCAGTACGCGCGCGAATTACAGGAGGTGCAAGTGTTTTTGGTCATAAGTGGGATGGGTAGGTGAGGTGACCCAAAGGGAACCAGAAACAATACGAGTGATAATTGTACTTGAGATATTATGCATTAAATTACAACAGAGACTATAGTACATATAGAGGGTGGAAAATTGTAAATTATAGCTTGTTGGTAATCTTTTTGTGATTAGCCCTTATTTACAGTTGTCCTGTTATAGGACACTCTCTCTCTGCATGCAATTGGAATGCATGGGGATAATTCGAGTAGTGTGCAGCTTGGAAGAACATGAATCTATGCATTCATGCGTCACACTCTGACGTTCATGTCTACGAGCAAATTACACTGGATATGTAATTATGCTCGATGGGGAGTGTAGGCATGTCAGCGCGTTGACGTGCCAGGCGAATCCACCTATTGCGTGTCGATATATTTTCAACGCTAGGACGATACGCTGTGTTCTGCAAAAGTCCTTGTTTTACCCTCGGGCATGATCACGTTAATGCAAATATACAATTGTACTGCAAATACTTTATATGTTTTTAAGAGTCATGAATTTCATCCTGTTGCCTTGTCAATTTTATTTTTTTACTGTCTAGACTAATATTATCAGGAACTTAGTTAATTACCGACAAGGATCAATGAATTATAAAGACATTTTTCTAATTAACTAATTACTACCAGTGAGAAATGATTCTATTGCTGAGTGCGTGCACATAAAGTTAATAAATAATAAATTATTCCCGTTGTGATTAATAACGGTAGGACAATGTACAGTAACATGGATTCGTATGGAAGACTTATGCTAAACAATTTTTTGGTCGAATGAATTTCTCTCCTCCGCCGGACGCTGGTCTGCGACGCGCCTGGAACGAATGGTGAGGGGCCACGCAATCTCAACCCGGTTATCCCATTATTTATCCACCTCTCCCAGACAGTTCCCATGGTCCGGGACCTTAAATTATATGCGAATTTCTGCACTTCCCAGCACGCCACGCCGGAATTTTAACACGATTCTTTGTTTAGGTGAACGCGGGAGGTGTAACAACACTACGCTCCTCACCACCAACGTGTGTGCCAACAACACGCTAGGGTGGTATGAAAAATTTGCTTTGCTGGAAAATTTCACCTAACAAACGATAAAAGTGTTGAGAACCTACCAAAACAGTATCACAATATATTAACACTTACGAATAATTATCTTCCATTGTGTTATAATTAGCCCACTTTCTTCGTTTTTATTTCCCTTGGGTAATAATTATATTGGGAGGGATTTTAGTTCACTTTGTATACGGCACTGTCGAATGAGGATGCATAAGTGTGAGCACAAACGAGTCTTTTTGTACAAACCGCCTCTAGGACCACTAAATGCAAAGTACTTGGCGTCTTTACCTATAGGAGCCAAGAGCGGTATACAGGGTAACACACAACGTCCAATTTTCCGGCTTTTAGTCATGATCTAACTCACTTCCCTGATACTTCCAGGCCGAGTTTTCATTGCGACTGCAATGCTCTTGAACTTGGTTAGGGCTTTGTGGCCAACATTGTGAAGTGGAATCAATCGTGCTGAATACAAAAGCGTCCAATGTGGGGAGGAATAAAATGTTCGAAGCGGGCGACAGTTCGTGTGGAAACGGGACGTGACCAATAAGCACAAAGTATATATTGTTGAAGCCATCCTCAAAAATATTGAAAAAACAATTTTCTATGGTGCGCTGCTAAATGACTCAGAATGATAGTTTTAATAAAACTCATTCGAAAAAGGCAACCAAGGAATCATTGTAAGAAACTCAAATTACTTCTTGATGACAAATGTTGTATTGTTCTTGGAAGGAAATTTCCACCTGGTGGAAAACCAAGGTTTTATACAACCAAAGCATGTAGTCTGCTGGTTGAGCCTACTAAGAATGTTAAGATAAATGCCACACAAGGTTTAAAGTCTAAACGTAATAAAAGAGTATTATTATAATTTAATATGATGAAGACCCGTTTTGCTTCGCACCCTAGCGCACTGAAAGCGGGGCGCGCGTGGCGTGAGGCGGCATTCTTTGTGGTTAATTTGTAAATTATCTCCTTGGCGCGCATCGTTGTGCTCGTAGATGGCGCATGTAATACGCAATTTTCATCTGGTCGTGGCGAAAATCCGCCGTTGCTTTATTAACATAATTTTACGGCGGCGAGTCGAGGCAAACGAGGGCAATGAAGACGCGAGTTATTAAAAACCGTTGCGGCGGCTAATAAATTGTGCTCACTGACGAAGCGCACCGAAAATATTATGCGAAACAAAAGCCGCAAACGACACCATGAGCGCACTGCGACCACAGCGGGAAGGAAGGAATAAAAGTCCACGTTGCGGGGGCTATGATGGAGCGCAGCACCCGGAGTGGGTCTGCTGAGATTTGCTGGAAGCGACCAGGACCTCGAGGAGCGTATGTATGGTGTGATGAATACACACATGCTTCGTACTTCATATTCGCGAGCATTTCGCCGAGTTGTGAAATATTTCAAACGTTACGCTGAATTAAGCACCGAAAAGCCTTTCTGTGTGGATTTATCCCACCGAGGAATATTACTTAAGGGCATTGCCATGTCTGTTATTTCAATGACACCGCAGGCTGGTGATTTTTATTCCGCAAAGTACGCCATGCAATTCACATTACACTGGCTGACATAACCAATGCCATGCTAGGAGTAATAAATAATTGCGTACTCTATTAATTATTTCAGCCAAGCACATTTGTGCTTGGAGCATAAATAATTGTTCCTGCTTAATGTCAATATAGTCGCTAGGACAATTGTGTTATGTGATCCTTGATGGCGTAAACAGGACACAATCATCGTGTATTCGCACCAACTCCATATATTATGTACCTTTGCCAACATTTCCCTACGGCATGATTACTTAAAACGAAAGACGCCCGCATATGAACCAATAGACATAATGCTGGCGCATTATGGATACTTACTTATATCCATCGAACGTTGATGTTTGGAATTGGGAATTGGTAGTATTCAGAAATAGCTGGCTATTGAGGGGCATCTTTTCAATTGCTTCTGTGAATAGGTGCTTGAAAAGCATGTGAAGCACTTTAATTGGATCTGGTTTGGATTCCTGTTTAATAAATTGGCAAAACGAATATTTCAAGAGTACTGTTATATTGGATGCTGAACAAATGTTATATGCTGTTATTAATGATATTATAATTTTGGATATTTCAATAAATTGAATTGTTGAAAAGTGGGACATATAAAATAAACATCTAATCAGAACCAAACAAACAAGAATATACTCAATAAATTCATAATTAGAGAATTTTACTCAAGTTCAAGAAAATCTTAGATTTAGGTTATGAAGTACACTAAAAGTGCAATGTTGATTATTTCAAATATCAATTAATTGAAAGTAATTAATCCAGTTTATGCATTTGGAAGAAAATTATTATTATTTTCATATATGCTGGGTGCTGTTAACCATGTTGGTTATACCCCGACATCGTAGTTGACCACCGACAGATGGCGCGTTTTTGTTCGGCTGGTTGCAAATCTCACCTCAGTTTTAACCTCCTAACAAAGATTGGCAGAGTATATGATTTTGTGCTGTATAATTATAAACATATTGTTAACTATATTAGTTATACCCCTACACCGTAGTTGACCACCGACAGATGGCGCGTTTTTGTTCGGCTGGTTGCAAATCTCATCTCAGTTTTAACCTCTTAACAAAGATTGGCAGAGTATATGATTTTGTGCTGTATAATTATAAACATACTGTTAACTATATTAGTTATACCCCTACACCGTAGTTGACCACCGACAGATGGCGCGTTTTTGTTCGGCTGGTTGCAA
>JAODGC010000006.1:2506028-2522522 GCA_027574925.1 Ecitoglossa quadriceps | reverse complement strand
GTGTGGCACTCAGGAACATCCCTTGCAACGTTATTTTTTACTCAAATGGGCATCCCACGCAAGTTATTTCTTTATTCATTCCTGAAGCGCACACGATGTTTCCTCACCCAAAGCTCGATGATAACTGGGCGGTGTGGTACTCAGGAACATCCCTTGCAAATTTATTTCTTACTCAAATATGCAACCGTCGCAAAGTATTTCATTATTTGATTCGAGCCCGCACGATGTTTCCTCCACCAACAGAACGTCAGCCATATGTGATAAGTGTTGACACTCAGAAATCCAATTCCAATTCCATCATCACACATCCCAAAAAGGACTGACTGAAATATACTGTATCAGTTTCATTGAGTCTAACACACGAAAACACACACATGTTTAACGAATTAATAAATTTAATTGAACATCTTAAAGTTTCATTTACAAAACTTGTGCAAAAATTATTTTATAAATGTCGGTTTAATGTAATTTATTCAAATTTGTGCTTTAGTGAGTATAGGCTAACCACGAAAAGCTGAGCTAGCTGCTTACACTCGAGTAAACCGAGGAATATAAACACCGAATGCAATTGAAACCATTTACAGGACATTACCACAAGCACCTCGACTACATCTAAGTTACGTAAGTAAATATAAAAATTGTATCAAGATGAATTTAATGAGTATTGTTAATGCAACAGAAGATGTTGTGTCACCACCAGTATTCCAATTGGAATTAGTTGATAGCAGTAGAAATGCACTCTCCCGTTACCATACACTCAGAAAAGGACAATAGATAATTACTTGAAAAATTTGGTGTTGACACAACATCGGGCTTTTCTCCTAAGCAACACATATTAATTAATGATCTGTTTATTAATTTATAACTTAGAAAAACAAATTACAAACGCCTTTACTTTAAACAACTCTTATAACTGTATCTTAAGTAAAGCTTTCTTTTGTTTTTGGTGGAGTTTTTAGTTTGTTTCCTTAAATTGATTCTTACACGATTGCCAGATCGACAACGCTGCGCAAGTGACGCCATGACGCTCAGCGTAAAATTGGCAACGTTGCAACAATTAACAAAAGAACGCGGCCTAAATGTAATCGTATTGCTCGGCCATCGCCCAAGATCACCAAAATCACTTTCTATTATGGAGGATTACAGAAATCTAATAAGAACAACGAGTAAAACGCATCGCTATAAAGAGATATTTTACGTTCAGTGCTCTGATTGATCAAATGCTTAACAATGAACAGCACTCCGCCATCATAAAACTCAAGAAAACTGAAGCTACGCCGCGAGGTTTCCCTCGAGTTTCCGGTAATCTATTTTGCCACCGCAGATAAAAATATGTTCAACTTACTTTTCACACGTTGCAACATTCGGTGCGCAATACTTTTAATCACGATTATTGAAACTACAAACTTTTTCTTTCTTCCCTCTGCCTTAGCTTTTAGCAAATACATCCGCGCACTTCGAGAGCTAAAAGCAGAGAGAACAAGGCCATATCCCGCGCCTTGGCGCGCAGGATTGTGGAGGGGATAAACGACAACGGCAATGACAACATCAGTCAAATGAGCGAAAACTATTTTAATTAAACTTTTGAAACTGAAATAATTAATAAATGAAAGAAAAAGTCATAAGCTTTTTAAGCAAATATTATTTAATTGAATTTTTTTACTTTGATTTAGGTGATACCCAAATAGTGAAATTTTTTAAATTTCACAAGTACCACAAATAGGTTTGTTTATATAAAAATAAATTTTAATTTATTGTTAAATTGCTGAGCAGTTCAGTTTCCACTTTGAACTCCAAGTTTTTAATCTTTAGAACGTGATTCAAATGATAAAATATCAGAATCAAGTGCTGCTTCAATTTTCTTACGTAAATCATTATAATCATGGATTATTCAATTATCACTTTGAGATGCAGGTTTTCAAATTTAAGGAATTATATTAGAAATTAAATCTTTTAAATGTAAAAACTAACTAGTTTTGTTTATAAAAATTATTGAGTCGAAAACTCATGCAGCAAGATAGTTTCTAAGCAAACATTAAGATTTTCGTGCCTCAAAGGATGATTAAGGCAGAAACAAAAAAAGATTTGCATAACAATTACACATATTTGTCCCAATCAAGTTGACAAAACCAATTAAATTTCTCATCACATAACAAAACATCAATATACATTAGAATTTCATATAAAATTACTTAATAAGCGCTTTCTACTTTATAACTCAAGTTGCTATGTATAATGATATGACCAGATCGTTAAAATAGTAAACCACATAATATTTTTGAGTAAAACAGCTTGAATTTCATCCTTTTGCTGCTGAGCTTAACAGACTCAACTGTTTTATTGGTTTTAGGTGTAGTTAGCCATTATTGCTTAAGCATCGGAGTACCAAGTCGATGCTGTTCCATTGGATGGGCAGTAACGCCCAGACACATCTGGGCACACCATTAAGTCAGTACATTCTTACTCATAGATAAGTGGGATTGCAGCTCTACGCGCAGGTATGTTGTCTGCCAGTCATAGAACTAGAATTGGTTCTCCCACCACTGCAACCAGATCTAATCTACTAGCAGAAGTAGTTGAAGCACTGGACTAGTTGAGAATAGGTTGGACGCCTCTGTTGCAATGGCGTTGCCAAAATGGCTTCGATATGCTGTTATGTAAGGTGTATATACACCTAAAAAATAAATCTGCATTAGACGTTTTATTTAATTCCTTGCAATAATTTACTAGTTTAGGAATTGATTTTAGTAATTTTATTTAAGCATTCTCTATACCTGGCACCTGATGACTTCAGGATGGCAGATTCCTGGTGTCTCTTTGGTTACTACATTCTTAATAAAAAATATGCACGTACAGAAAGAAAATTTCTTAGACTTTGCAGGTGGCCATTTTTCATGTCTGCTTAAAAGAAAGTTAAAATTAATTAAAAGTTGGTAAATAATTCCATATTTTTAATTAAATAATCCAAAGTATAATTTGAACTAAATCCGGAATGGTGGATAAAAAACTATTGTAAATCCAAATAAAAATGTAGGAATTTCACAAAAACTAATAAAGCAAAGCACCACAAAAACATAATCTTACATCAAGTTTTAGAAACACATTGAGCTGTAAACTAACATTGAAATAATAAGAGAGTGTTGCCCTATTACCTTTCTCTCTCATCTTCCTCACATTTTCTTCTAAGCGTTGTGTGTCTCGAAACTCAGTTTTAATAAATTTTCATGGAGTCGCATTGAACAAGTAATGAAGAGTCTAATTTGGGTGCAATAGAGTTGAGCATGAAAGGGTTTCCTCAGCAATCATCTAGAAGATAACATAAATGAAATATCATTATTAGAATATGGCATTGTGTTGCATGAACATGTGTGTGGCTCATGCAACACAATGAAATCAGTCGAAACTTCTCGCATTTTCCCAAAAGCATTGATGTGAGATGAAAACGAACAACAGCTTTGAAATTACATAGAAATTTCGCCTTGCAAAAGCAGGAAAATTTGTTGATTTTAACTAAAAATATATTTTGGTTTCAAAAAATTTCAAATCTGCTGGTAGTTTATTTTTCAAAGGTCAATTGCTTTTCAAAGCAAATTGGATGTCGAAAGCTCATAGTCAAAGCACAGGTTTAGACTAAAATGACATTATTATTGTTACATAAGTACCAAAATCGTACCCAATACTTTTTTTATACTTCCAAACATATTGAACTATATTAGTTTTACATTGATACATTTCAAAGATAATAAATTAACCAGTAAACCATCACAAGCTTACTCAATTAAAAAATATTTGCAAAGCAGAATTCCACAACATCAAATTCTAAAAACTGGTGGGGTTTCATGACATAGAAACAAAAGTATCACTCTAATCCTCCACATTTTTAACTTCTGTTTATTTACCTTTTGTATGAATTTCTACGTCGACAAAACTCAAACTCGTTTTTTCCTGGGTGTTGATTTATGAGCGACTAGAATTAATTTTGTGGACACTGCATTATTTGGGTTGACTCAAACCATGAGTTTAGTATAAGAAAATATACTGGTCCAGCAAATCTGATGATTTCTACAATTTTAGAAACAGTTAATTAAATCCTCTAAATATATGAAATTTTAGCTTGAAATATTATGTGTTGTGCCTTGACCCACTTTAAAAAGATCAACTTTAATCTACACTAATAATTCACAGCTGTCTTAAAAGAATTTCATGCCTGAAAGGTTTGCCAATACTTAGGTGGCAAAAAAACTAATGAAACTGCAATTTTACCAAATATACTATTCTCTACTTATAATATGTACTTGACTTACAATTTCTATGATATTGTCATCAACACCTCCCATTTGAAAAAAGTCCTCGTATCATCACTGCATCAATTAATAGATAGAATGATAGCATCAAACCAAATTAAATGTAGACACAATCTGAACATATTGAAAAGCATATTTCCAATTCAACAAACATACTATATTATTATCAACCTGATTGCTTATTAATTGTAGGACTAACCCAGAGACAACACGTGTTGACGCTTAATCGGTCTACTACAGACTGAATCATCTAGGCAAGAAGTTAGCAGCGACTGAGCAGGCAGTGTCTCGTACCTTCGCGGAAAGGGCTCTCCTTCACAAAAAGTATATATTTAATACTATTAATTACGCCAACATTAAAATTAATAGTTTAAAGCTTAAAACAAAACTCCAAGCACAGCTGTATGTGTACTTTTGCAATAAAAATTTTGGAAAAGAAAAAGAAGAAAATTGATATTATCACTATATTATTTATGTAAAACGAGAAAGGTTTTAGAGACTACTAACTATTCTTCTTTTCCTACCCTTGTAGACCTTGTTTTGAAATTCCATTGGACGTTAGTTTATTCCCTTCTGTGAAGTTGTTTACCTTAGGAAGTATATCAAATGATACAGAGCTGCAAATCTTATCTATTCTACAGTAGAGTTGTATGTTTCACAATATTTATTGCACCTTATCATCATTACTAACTTAACCTATGGTGTGTTATATTTACCCTTAGTATGAAGACGCACAAGGACAAAGAATGTGATGGATTAACGTCCAATGGGATTCCAATTGGAATGGTAATTTTCCTGCACAATTTCGTTTTATTTGATGAATTAATACATGAATATTTCTATTATTATAGTATTAGATGTAACTCTTAAGAAATAACAAGATTAAATCGATAATTGTTATTTATAGTCTGACTAAATTGCAAGAGAAAGAAACACGTCTGTCTGCTCAGTCGCCTCTACCCCTTTTTCTAAATGAGCAAGGTTCTTTAAAACACCGATCAACACGTTGTTTCTGGCTTAATGTAACAATTATTAAATCTTTAGGTCAAGAGATAATTATGAATTATCTTAATAATACTTTACCAAAATCATTATGAGTGCTTGGTGCATAATATGATGGCATTTTTATTAAATGGAATTTCAATATACTTAAATTGTGTCTACATTTGATACTACATGCTACATTGATGCTAACATTATCTTCTTTTATTGAGAATTAGATAATAATAAAAAGCTTTTTGAATAGGAAATGATGATGACAATGGCTTGGAACAAAGAGATGAAAATTGCAGCGAATATATGGTAAGTAAAAAAACGTAACATTATTTTAAGATTATTTTTTAATTATTGCAATTTTATTAGATTTTGTGCCACCAAAATCAATTTTTTACATTGGTAAATCTTTTATGGATGAAATTTTCTTAGAGAAGCTGTGAATTCACTAGTTGGGATTGAAATTGTTCTTATAAAAATGAGCCAAGAAATATTAAGGTATAATTCACTCTAAATATCCAAAACTAAGTTCTTATTGTGGAGATTTAAAATGTTTGTAAATTTGTAGAAATCATCAGCATGGGCCAGTTTATTTCCTTTCAGTAAGTTGATGATTTAAGGCAACGCAAGTAATGCAGTGTCAACGAAATTTATTCCAGTCAGTCATAAATCAGCGCCAAAGAAAAAAAATAGTTTGATTCAGCAGTTTACTTTTAGAGCTTCGTATTGTAGAGTTATGCTCTGCAATTGTTTTTGATTGAGTAACTTTATTACGCTTTACTGGTTTATAGTGAATACATTAAATGGGTTAATATTTTCTGTTTTTAATAGCACTCACTGAGAATGTGTTGTGAGAAACATTTTTTTGATTCCACTCAACTCTCACACCTTGAATACGTTCCAACTCTTCACTAAGAATCTTCATATTACTCTATACTGATTAAACCATAACTCAATTATCTGCATTAACAGCACATCTTTCATAAGTATCATTCAAATCAAAGCAACATCACATCTTATATGTAAACTAATGCAAATCAACACCATACAACAAATACTATTTAATAGTACAGAATTACAATTATGAACCAAACTATTTGTTCAACACAATTTCAAGTACAAAAAACTGTTAATAAACCTGCTAATTAGGCCAAAATAATTGAAGAAAATGCATTGGATACGTTTTTGGTAATTATATAACAACAATAATGTCATTTTGGTCTAAACCTGTGCTTTGACTATGAGCTTTCGACTTCCAATTTGCTTTGAAAGTATTGACGTTTGAAACGAAATTAACAGCCATCCAGAGTTTACCAGGTGCCAGGTAGTAAATTATTGCAAGTAATGAAATAAAACGTCAAATTCAGGTTTAAATTTTAGATGTAATAAATAAATTTCCTACAAATTCTGAATTCTAAATACAACATTGACCCGAAAATTTTGGCAACGCCATTGCAACAGAGACGTCCAACCTATTCTCAACTAGTCCACTGTCTCAACTGCTTCTGCTAGCAAATTAGATCTAATTGCAGTAGTGGGAGAACCAGTTCTAGCAACAACTTTCACTTATCTATGAGTATGAATACACTGACTTAATTGCACATCTGGCCTATCCAATAAAACAGCATCGGCTTAGTCCACCGATGATCAGCAACAATGCCCAACTACCGAGTATCAGAACCAGAAATTCAAGCTGCTTTACTCTAATAATATTAAGTGAATTAGTAATTCACTTTTAACGGTCTAGTCATATCATAAAACATAGCAACTTGAATTGTAAACTAGGAAGCGCTTATTAAGTAATTTTATATGAAATTCTAATGTATATTGATGTTTTGTTATGTGATGAGAAATTTAATTTGTTTTGTCAACCTGATTGGGAGAAATATGTGAAATTGTTAAGCAAATCTTTCATGTTCCCGACTTAAATACCTTGTAGGGCACGAAAATCTTAATGAATGCATAGTGTTTTAGAATTAGATCTGATGGTTTGCACATACCAAGAAGACGCATCTGAAAATTTCTAAGTTCCTGCTGTGCTATTTCCAAATTGTTCAAGTGGCTTACTGTCCGGCAGAGCAACTCACTCGGCAAAGCACTCTAAACTCAGCACGTGTGTTCTACCAAGTTAGAATTAATATTGTATTACTTGATTGTTAAAAACAACTTGGCCCTTCTCCTAGTTGATGAATATAATACTGATGATGCCCAAAAAAGAGAAAGAAAGAGAGAAATAACGAGGTTCATTAATATAAGATACCAGAAGGATCATTTCGACATCTACGACTTAACAAGGGACCACGAAATTTCAAAAGCACCAGAAACCAACTTAATTCTTTTCCAATAAGAAAACTAGGCCTAATCAATATGAAAATCTGAACTAATACTGAGTGGTATGTTTTCCGTTAGGTTTGCCATTCCGTTTTATTGCCACAAAGGAACATGACAATTGTACCATGGTACAACTGGAGCTGACAATAAAAAAATCAGCTTTGTGGTCCTACAACTGACAGTCATCTTCAAGGAAAGGTATTCAACTTTGGTTTGTACTAAGTTATGCGCTCATCCTTTTATAAAAGAACTACACCAACGTTGAAGAAATATTCTGAGCAAAAACTGCGCTTTACTAACTGCGCTCTGTAAAGTATTATATTAGTTTATAGGTTGCGCTACCCACGTCTGAATTGCGGAATAGTTTTTGAAATGAGACACATACGCCTCGTCATTAGCTCCTTGTAAAATATTGCAATAGTTTATATGCTGCGCCTCTGGACTGGTATATCTATTAACAAATAACTCCTTGTATCTAACGAAATCCGAATGATTAATAGTTGTATTAAATTTGAGAACTCCAGCCAATTACAACCATTCCCGCTTTTATGCATATAAATTCTCACTGTTGGTGAACGGTTGGTTAGGAATTACGGTAGTTAATGTACAAACTGTACTGTGCACGCTGTAATCATGAGTTTAGTCAAAATAGATTTTAGTAAAGAATTTAAGAACTTAAAGGAGTTTTACTCCTGTACAAAATGGTATATTCTACTCTGCAATTTTACTTTCAATAATTTAATAATACAATTCCAGTAAAACTGATAAAATGCAAATACCAATTCTGCTGAAGACTTGTCGGCACATATTTTGCACCAAATGTCTTCTAATTAAGGGAAAACAAGAATGCCCACAATGTGGCATTATTTACACAAGCAAAGACATTGATAGAGGAAATAATTTCATCATTTCTATTCACAAGATAATTAACAACATAGAAATTGCATTTCCACAAACCAATGATGAATCAAACAGGTATTTACTTGAATTTGATCCAACCCAATGCACTGATTTTATACATAAGCTTGCTTATATTGACAATGGATTTGGAAGTACTTGTGAAACTGTTGACACAAAACCATTGACAACATCTAAAAGAACATCAACAATGATGTATGAATGTGAGGCTAGTGATTTGGAAATTTCTTCAATTAATTCTACAGCAAAAAGAAATAGCAATCAACTCAAAAATAATGTCTCAGTTCAAGGTAATCTCATTGAACCTAATGAAGAAGTTATTTTACAAGTAGAGGATGAATTTAAGCATGTGCAGATTTGTAAGATTCCAGTAGCTAGAAATGAAAAGGGGGAAACCTTATTACATCTGCTATTAAAGAAACCCCGAAATGACCATTATCAAGAATTGATTCAATCAGGCATAGATCTTAATTGCGTTGATTGGACTAATTGGACGCCATTAGTATATTATTTGTAATTGTTTATACAATTTAACTAATTTGAGTATTTTAGCATGAAGCAGTTCAAAGTAGATCTATTGATGGAATTATGTTACTACTAGAAGCAGGATGCTTGGTAAATGTACCAGATACAAATTATATTACTCCATTGCACCATGCTGTTGAATTAAAGGATCAAACAATCATTGATTTACTTTTGAAGTATGGGGCTGATCCTGATGCAAATGATATTATTGGAAGCACTCCAAGGTATGCATGGAATATTTTTTGAGTTGGGATTAATGTTTTTCTTTTCAGAGACAAATGGACTTTTGATACTAATCACAAATTAGGAGATTCAATCAAACATCACAAAAAGTTAGTTTATAATACTAATTCATCCAAGTGTGTACCTAAATCAGAAATTTCCAACTCATCACAACTCTTAAAAAATATTACTGCACCTGAAGAGATGGAACACCTCAGTGTAGATGGAAACTTGTTTCAGCCATTTGTTATGGCAGCCCTATTAAGGGCAGTTCCAATAATAATGTCAAAAGGAAGGTTATTTTAATTTCTTATAATTGCTAACAAATCAACAACTTGATCCATTATATTCCTTTGCAGATGTATCAACCTTCTTGAAGTGTACAAACTTAGCTTTCGTACAACTGGTCCCCGCAGAAATCCGCGATGCATATCGAAGATCGCTCAGAAATCGTTTATACCGACTCCCCAAACTCTTGGATGGTTTCAAGATACACGTACCAGTTAATATCAACTACAAATATCAAGATGTAACAATTAAAAGTGATGCAATCAAGGAATTAATTGAAATAGCGGGTGGTTCAATTCTACGACGGGTTCCTCGTGAATCAATGCTAGAAGGCGTTCGAATCATGCCATATCACGCTAAACATTGCGAGTCTTTAAAACAATGCGGGCATTACATAATTTACGACCATAATGATCCTCCGACGTTGATGTATAACATGAAGGATCTGCGTCATGTGAGTGCAGAGTGGTTGTTTAAATGCATTTGGAACTATCAAATAAAGTGGGAAAAATAATGGCGTATTTATGGAGGAAAATTTAATACGTTGGTGATAGGAAATAGTTTATTGATATCTTATAAAAATAATTACTTTGTATTGTGATCAAAGTGCTTACAAGCGATTCAACCGAATATTAACTTCAATTTATCTTCACATATAAGGTTTTGATTAGTTGGACTACGAACGTCAAAACAAAACACATCAACAAGAATAAATTTTAGATATCAGCAACATTGTGTAACTAGAAGCATTTTCATAATTCTAGTTCCTTTATATATAATTATGCCATTATTATTTTCATATTTACACCTCTTATCGAATTTTGCCATAGCTCCATAGATACAAAACAAATTATTTTTTCGCTTTTTTTGAAGGGCTTAATGAGAGTGCTCCCCCACTATGCCTCTTCTGATCACTTCTAACCTTTAGACCCTGTATTGATTCAGCATATGAACCCTGATATTCGTCCAAGCGCTCATGATGCCTATTTGTGGAAATAAGTTTCACTTCCAACGTATCCTCCGACAATTCCCCAGGTTTAATGCCACTTAAAGTAACATTGTGTGTGTTCAATAAATGTAACATAGCAGCGAAATTTCTTGTAACATCAGCAGAACTTTTCCCCATGCAAATATCCATATATTTCACTGATTTCCCCACCTCCCCAATAGTGTTAATCACATTAGTCTCTTCATTGTGGATGTTAAAAACAGTTTTCTTACTGATTTTCTCCATAATGAAGCTCTTCCAATCCAAAACATGTTTTATACGTGATGTTGCATCTTGACACATAATATCTGCAAATGATTTGCCAACAGACTCTGATTGTAACAGACCATCTTCTTTGTTAAGTTGAGGGCCTTCTGGGAAAGTTGGAGACATAATTGCTGGCAAATTCTTATCATTTGGTGTAGATGCTAAAATGGAAGTATCTGAAAAGATTGTTGTTGACTCAAAGACAGGGTCAAAGAAACTCATATCCCCGAAATCATCGTTGTCATCAATAGGATCATCTTCGTAGGGCTCCAATTCCCCTTCTCCGTTAGAAGGAGAATAGTGCTGACGGAAGAATTTGTTGAAAGCATTTAAATCCGCTGTTATTATATTTTCAGGTATGATTTTAACGCGACGTTTTCGCTTTGGTTTCACGATTAGATTTCCATCTTCATCTAGATCTTCATATTTTAGCGTCGTCTAAAACAATATTCTATCTTAATACAAACTAACAACATTATATTAGAACATACTTTCACAGCTTTCCCTCTTTTTTGAAGTGCAACTTGGCCCACTTCTTCAATGATAGTCTCATCCAAATATGGTATTCCTGAATCATCACCCAACCCAGGAGTGTAACTTCGGCTACCAGCAGTATCTTGGTCTGGCCTAGGGCTCCCCATATCAATACCCTCAGAAGAAATACTTATATTTCCGTCATTATATTTCCCTGGAATTATTGTGCTCAATGTATCAAAAACACCAGACTCAATATCGGTGTCTTTGGTCAATCTAACCGGATCATTTCTCTTTGCAGTCATGTTCTTGCCTTCCTCTTCTCGTGGAATTGTAGTCAATTCTATGTCAAGAAGGGGTTCGGATGTTACTTCGTTCACTGGACTTGTACTAGTTGGTTTTTTATAAAAACAAGTTAATTTTCCACTGGAATCCCTGGATTTTGTTATCAAAGAATACAAAGTCTTTGTTACTTCTTTGCACTCTTTCATAAAATCATCCCACTGAGTGTAAACCTGTTCAATTTTTGTTTGCTTATTAATTAGGTAATTTTGCAAAACCATGTCTTGGACATCATGGCAAGCAACTTGTGATTCCGAGATACTGTGATAGTTTACTTGTAAATTATGTGAGGTAATCTCACGATTTATCTGGTCAAAAGTAGAGGAGTTACCGTAATCACCCAAATGCTCCTTCTCACCGTACATATTGCGTTCTGAGAGATCATATTGAAGTATGGCAGGTGCATGTAGTTTAATACTGTGCAGGTTGTGCATAAAGTGGGAATTTTCATTGTCTCCTCTTGTGATAGTATCACCACGTCTTGGTCGGATATTCTTGGAGTTTGTACATTGCTCATTAGTTTTACTTCTACTTCTCCAATTTTCCTCATAATTAGTAATGGGGAAGTTAGCACTAGTTGAAGTGTCTTTTAAAGTTACCATGAAAGACTGGAAATCCACAAAATGCATCCCTTGTACTTGTGCTTTAGACTTGTCAACAATAAAACATTTTCGAGAGAGTTTAAACTGTTGACCGTCCTCATATGTTTCGAGAATTTTACGTTTTCGTTTGTATTTTTCTTTGTGTTCTTCAAGAAGTACAAATTCTGCATAATTCTCTTTGTTTTTTCTGAAATGCAAGGAACATTTTAGAAACACGAATAGTAGATTGAACATTCCAATGCAACTAAGCATTAAACATTATTAAGTAATTACTTACTCTTCATAGGACATATTCCTACTCAAATACTCAATTGTAAAATCCCATAATAAATCCACTTTCTTTCCATACAACTTTACCACATTGATTAAAAGCAATGATGCTTCAGCAAAGTTCAAATTGAGAGTACCATTTTTCAAACAAATGGAATTTTGTTGTAGTACACCCAAATATGTATGAAGAATCTACAACAAAGTGATGTAATAAAACCAAACCAACCAAAGTTTCATCATCTGATGCCTTGTTGGTTAACAAAACTTACAGTACTAAGGTCATGATCAATTCTGGGCTTCTTAAGATAATCATTAACTCTTAAAATTAGCTCGCCGCATGTAGATCGTTTCGTACCATGCTCAATATTGTCCCATAACTCTTTGTCCTCATCATATTCTTGAATCTCAACGCGGTTCTTGTGTATTGACATGATTACCGATCAAACACAGTACACCACACAAATAATCAAGAGTCACATATTAACACTTTTGCAATAGCAAGCACTGGTAAAATCTGCGAAGAAAACACTGGTAAAACGCCTTGTTAAGAATAATTTGAAATATATTGATACACAAGCAATGTAAACATTCGTAAACACAAGCAACGCGCTGTCAGCCATTATGACAATGAGCTTTGCTTGAATTACGCTGGCGTTGCAAATAACTTGTGGGGATTGGTTGGGAGGGTTCAAAAATGCTACACGAAAGTTTAAATTAAAACTAAAAAGACTTGATTAGCAATTGGGGAGACATATAAAGCAACCATAAGTTTTATAAAAAGGAATCTTGTGTGCCAGAAAAGAAGTTGACTTAAATTAGAATGAAATAGTAGAGTACCCGTCTGGAAATCCTTTGCCTTTAAAATTATTGCCTTTAAAAAAGAGAAAAATCCAATAGATTACCGTTAAATTATTGAGATATAATCAAGTGTAATGTATTAAAAAATCAATGGGGAGTAATTTGCGTGTGCGTTAGATAGAAAGTTATCGATTTCTTGTATATTGTGGGATGAGTTGTTGCACCCGTACGCTGTCCGTACTGCTTTCGTTCTTCTTCTACGAAAGCAAGGTTTATAAATTTTATAGTGAAACAGAGTAACACGGGTATAATCTGGTTATGCATGGCACCCAAGGTGATGGCATGTATAGTTCACAACTTCCCAGTTTTCCTCCCACTTCAGTGCCCTGGAAACCAACCTGAGCTATATATAAATAAACCATAAATTTCCTCAGAATGTATGATTAAACTATTAGTTCTAGTAAGGGCTACATAGAAATTTTCAAACTAGGACCGGGTATCTTGCACATCCGCAATTTGTATAATCACACTTCCGGTTTGCGGTCATTCCATCCAGAAACTCGTGCAGTTGCATTCATTGCATGTTGCTGCAGCTTCCTAATCTGCATTCAATCACAGTCTGTGGCGAGTGTAGCCTTGCAAAGCCCGACGTGCACCGAATGCAGTAGTCAGAAGCAAAAGCACAGTAGAAGTCTGAAGCGAAGCGGAGCTGCGTCGAGTTCAGTGCTCAGTCTCGTTCAGTTCAATGCTTGCCTTCGGGTCTGGAGCGCGTCGAGCTGGGAACAACCAAATAAATATCTAAATTCTAACGTATGGTGATAATAGGTCCAAAGTGTTGAGTGAATAAAGTGCAAGTATTCCATATTGTGGTCATTGTAGTGCAGTTTCAATCAGGAATACTCCCGTGTTTCCTCCACAGGACATAATCACCATCACCATGGGAGGCGTGTGCTACGGATGCGTGAAATATCTACTCGTTCTAATGAACTTCTTGTTCATAGTAAGTTAACACCCGAATAATAACATAGGATGTGGGTCATCTCACAAAAAAATTTCTTAGGAATATCTTGTACTCATCGCAATATTAACAAAGCAATACAACAATTGAATATATTTTGCATGAAATGGAATATTAGCATTCACATCTGTACACATCTTGTTGTCCCTGGTTTGTTGATGCTTAGCTGATAACAAGGTCGATTTGGGGTCGGGTCGGGGCCACGGATGCTGGGCACGCGGGATATAGTATCCCGCTTGCGCATAAATGCCCCGGATCATGTGTAGGAAGAGAAGGAGGTAGCTCGGCTTCCATGCCCTCGGTGCATGGCGTGGCTGCAGCTCGATCGATTGCGTTTATTTGTAAACAAACACCAGGAGGAATGATAAATTGATAGCATATACCTCACTTCGTCTCGTAGCCATATTCTAATAGTTTATTTATAAAATTCAGGATTTTGTTTTTGAAAAGATGCGAATTAACTGATTTTATTGCGGTTAGTATCCAGGTGAAGGGAGGACAAAGGGCTGTGGACGAAGTGCAGTGTCAAGGTCATTATTTGCATATGTATCATTATTGATGTATCCCATCATTTCCAAATTGGCACCATAATGACTCAGTTAGTAATACATTCAAAGTTATTATTAAATTGAAATTACTATTAGAGATAATCCTCACATGACTAATTATTCATGGCGTCATCATCATTTACTTGTGATTAGCAAGCAGGTAAAGAATTCGCCACCTCCAAAGTTTCCTTTCTATTCTGTTTATTTGCCTCTAGATAAATTTCCAACCACAAGTAGTAAAAGCTTATGCGTTGACCTAGTTCATCTGGAAACCCACGTCCGAGAATAAATAATTACATCCCCATTTTTAAATAAATATTTGCCAAAGATGCTTTAATAAGATTGTGGTAATCGTTAAATTGACCACATAAATGTAATTTCACGTCACAACTGAAAATAATTCGATGACACATGAGGTCAAGTAACAAGCACGGACATCAAGCAACTTGTGCAGATGAAAATAACCGACAGCTACATGCTTGGAATCGCTTTAAATGACGAATATGTGTGTGGTGTGTATGTAGGATTTGTTGGGAGTGTCCAACATTTACAGCACGAATGCAATTAATTACATACTCCGGTTACGCAGTGAATTTGTGGAATGATTGAATCTACGAAAATACTCGCATGCATCATATGAATCATAAGAGATTAATTTAAAAGAATTGTGCAGATTATGTTTTGAAAAACTGGTAGATATATGTGCTGCATCTGTGTACTAAACACTGTAATTAATACATTATGACTTAACACTTGGTTTTAGGCGTTGCAAGAAAATTTTGTTAACTCACAAGCCAATGCACAGCAATCCAAACACCCACTCTATAAATAACCTTACTTACATTTGCTTTTGATATCGTGACTAACGCACAAGCAACAGGGAGAGATCCATAGAGTTGAAATGTTTTTACTTGATGACTTTTACATTTAAATCTTTACTTTAAATAAAACAACTTGTTACACTTGCTAAAACTGCTAAGCATTGTCTGGAAACTTTATACAACGGTTTAGTTTTCATGAAGGTTGAGATAAGTGTAAATTAATAAACATGAACTACATATCATTAAAATAACGTCAACAGAATATGAAGGCATTTTCCTGAATTTCAATTATTGTTCCACTTGAACCTCCAATTTCTGGATTAAATTCGCCTTTTTTATAGCTAATTGGATTAGCAATCGTTGCACAAGCAACATGGATGCTCATCGATCCTACCTTCTACATTTCGATGGCCCAGGATGCCAACAATTACTTCATCACCACTTATATCCTCCTTGGCATTGGCGTACTTTTGTTTTTAACAGCATTTTTCGGCTGTTGCGGCTCACTGCGTGAATCCAAGTGCATGCTTTGCACCGTAAGTACCTCCTGTATGGTTATTTGCTAAATAACCACGTGCGGTTGTTTGTTGGAAGATAATATTTACTAACGACCACGAGTATTGTTTGTAGTTCTTCTGTTTCCTGCTGATTGTCTTCGTCGCGCAAGTATCGAGTATCATCTGGGGCTACATGAACATCAACCGCCTTGAACCGTTAGTTCGCGGGACAATGAAGACCACAGTGCAGGAGGAATATGCAAAGATCAAGACCCGACAGACTACGTT
>JAODGC010000006.1:2453447-2505928 GCA_027574925.1 Ecitoglossa quadriceps | reverse complement strand
AGCTACAGATATATTCTCCTTGCTAGTTAAGTCACCCATGCGTGAAGGTCCTCCAAATTAATCCCCGTGACTTTTTCAGTTGCGTTGTTGTGGGGCTGATCGTCCCAACGATTGGATCGGCAACCAAAATGTAATGATTGCCATCTCCCCAGATCCAATCTACTTCACCATCCCTCAAAGTTGCTGCCGTGAAGGTGTTACAATCCAAGCTTGCAAAGAAGCTACTCGCGTATTGAAGATCGGTGGAGATATTGATACTCGTCTCATCTACCACGAAGGCTGCAGTGATAAAATCATTGAAATTATTCGCCTCTACGGTCCCTTTGTTTTCTACCTAGGATTGGGTATTATATTTATGGAGGTGATTGGCATGCTTTTTGCCACCATACTCATCTTCGCCATTAATCGTAACAATCGCTACAAAGCTTAATTCAGTCAAGAATTTAACATTCTTAGGTTTAATGTCGTTCTTGAACCAATTCATTATTGGGTGTATGAGAAATGTTGACATGAGTAGACTAGTCCTTCGTAACTATCAAGAAAGCGTTAACTTTTGATTCGGTGATGAATATTTCAAGCTTCGACTTCTTGATGTTCATTGCGTCATAAATTAGGTAAACTACGATAACAAATTGAACAAGTTGAAAAACATTTAATGTAGATGTCTTTTAACTTGTTTATTATTTGTTTTTAATAACGATGTAAGAGCAATGTGAAGTATTTTTATATTGCAAAGAGTTTTGGAAGCGGCGAAAAGTATATTTTGGATACTTTGGTAGGTTACCTCAACATGACAATGAAATTAACGAAAGGGGCGTGACCATGTACAGGACGCCAGAATGGACAGCAAAGTAATATCTGTACAAAGCAAACAAAGTGAGCATCAAAGGAGTATCAACCAAATAATTTGGTTGCTTTCAAATTGTATTTCTACATACGCCATTGAATGCAAACTGTCTCTTGTTTATATAACTCTATTGAATGTACTATAACAGAGCATATATTTAGCTATAATGATAATTGTGCCATATAAATCTATATGCCATGTTCGGGAGTTGTTAGGACGCGATATTATTACCATATTGAGATGCATCCAAAATTAAAACCCTTTGCAAGTTAAGGGCTTGATCCTTGTAACCCATATTATGGAACTTAGTAGTACAATCGACTATCGATTGCAGAAAACCGAATATGGATATTTAATGTTGTTGCATGCGTACAAGAAAGAGTTTTGTCATAACCACAAATACTAAAGCAATGCGTAAAACTGAATGGTGCCAAAATATGTTACAAATGCAAGTGTTTCCGCACAATACACCTTCACAGAAGAAAGGGAATCAAACAAACCATAACCCAAATCCTTCAGTGTTCAATGGTTATATTGTCATAATATGAAACAATACAGTTATGCACACAACATCGTAACACATTATACACGTGGATGTATGTTCCCCAAACCAGCCAAACAATTCGTGTACACTATTTTAGATGACTTTACATTTCGTAACACAGCGCAGATTATACTCTACTGAATCTCATTTCACTCAAACTTTTATATATTATATGTACTTATCAATTACTGTATTTATGATTGCCAAATAGTTTTTGTTAAATGCAAGTTTGTAAATGGTGATTTAATCAGAAGACATGTCAAGGATTTATAATGTTATCATAGTTTTATACTTTTTTACGCACTATTATTTTGTTACCAATGTGTATTTTTTATATGACTATTGTTTATTATTTTGCTGTGCATCGGAAGGAACGTTTATAATCAATTAAGTTAGTTTTTTGATACCCTTTTGACTGATTACATGTGTTCTTACTGATACTCCAGGTTTTACAACATTTATCTCCTAGGAAACTAACTATAATGTAGCCGGACAAAAACTCGCTCTCTAGGTTTTTTGTTACTCGATTTATGCTGTGCGACTAAAGGTTAGAACATACAAGAACACATAACATCAACTTTTACAAAGTTAAAAATAAAATAAAGCACGAAACACGGTAAACGCAAATAAGAAAATATATCAAAAGATAAATACTATATTCTGTTGCATCCTTATTGTAAAAGAGAAAATATATGAATAAATGTATTATATTCAAATATTACCCACTGATTGAGATGTGCACTAGTTCTCTAGAGGCTTTAAATTACTTTGTAGTCATAGTAAAATACATTCTATCTCTGATAAATATTTTCAATCCATAAAATAGCATTTTAAGAGCTCATCCCATTCACAACATTAACTATCAGAATTATTTAGATACGACATATTCATATTTTGAGTTATTTAGAAGAAAATATAGTTTGGATTTGTGACTTATTTAACTAAATCTATGCGGTTTCTGCACTCGCAGTTGCAATTTACGAAATTGTTTCGGGCATTTTGCTCTTCCACTCTGGAGGCATCAGTTCATCAACTCGCCGATTAAGAAACGATACTCTAGTGCATAACTTATTGACCTTTTGGTCCAGGTGAGTCTGACGACTCCATTGTAGCTGTGGAAGAAGAACTTCAGCTTGAGAAATGCGGGATTCCATGCATTGTAGTTTTTGTTTTACTGCATCAATGTACGCATCTTGAAGAAGGCTGACTTTACTTTCATCTATACACAAAACATAAAACACAATCACAAGAATACAACATAATAATAACAATTAATATTTGTATTTTCAGGTACATACTTGGCCTTGTAATCATGTTGACATCAATTGTATATGGACTATAAATATGAAAATTTTATTATATTGAATGATGTCATAGTGTTCGACCTACCTTTGGTCTTGTGATTGAGTCAACAAGTCAGTTAATGGCACCAAACAGTAATCCTTATTTCGAACTTTGATAACTTTAGGGTCTTCAGCAGTAATGTTGAAGTAGGATTGTATCTCACGTCGGAGTTCCGCATAGGGCATATTAGGATCTAACTCAAATTCAAGAAGTTCTTCTTGAGGTTCCTCTGTTTAATAATAAAAAACGAAAGGAAACGATTACACACATTTTAGTTTTCCATTTAAAGAACCAACGACGGTGATAAATTATCAAAAATCATACCATATAAGTCGTATCGCCGTATGAAGACTGGAATTTTAATTGTATTACTCATTTTTGTAGAATTTAACAATATTTGTTTGTTTTCCTTCAGAATTATGCACTTTTCAGCAGCTGATGTGAAGGTTCCAAAGTCAACTAAAGCAGACGTGGTTGAGTTTGCGTGCTGCTTCCACAAGAAAATCAATAAATAGCACCTAAACTCTTACCAAAGAAGCAACAATTAAATAACACAAGATAAATTGTAGGAAATGTGGTTGCCATCAGTCCCATTTAAACACCCACAAATTAAACTTTATCAACTATAAGTTGATAATTTATCTATTCTGAGCATTATAACCCTACACAATATCCAAGTATAAAAAATCAAAAAAAAAAATTGTGCAATTAAAGTTTGAAAAAATGGTGTTACCTCTTAAAGTAACATTTGGCCCCCGTTCAAATGGACATAATAATTATCGGAACTTTTTCATACTTTTTTTATTCATGATTATCCTCTACATTGTTGTAATTATTCTCTTCAATGTAAAGTCAGATGAAAACAAAATGTATGAAAAGGTACAACTTAAAGGACTTCATTTTCTCCCACAACATATAATCAAAGATGATACGTTATCATCAATATCACTTAACAAAAGATGTACATACTGGGATTGCTTCAACTTGTACAGATGTGGACACACTGGACATGATCGAATAACAGTTTATATCTACCCATTAAAGAACTATGTATCAAGTGATGGGACTCAAACAACTCAAGTAATAACAAAGGAGTTCTATAAAGTATTGGAATCAATAATGGGATCTAAATATTACACTTCAAATCCGCATGAAGCATGTTTATTTGTTCCCTCAATAGACACTCTGAATCAAGAAAATTTGGATCTAAACTTTACAAATAAAGTTTTGCAGAGTTTACCATTGTAAGTTAGATGTATACTTTATTATAATTGGGACCTGGTATTGAAATTATTGTGTTTTAGTTGGTACCATGGAGAAAATCATCTCATCTTCAATATGATATCAGGGAGTGCACCAAACTTTGAATCAGTTCTTGAATTAAACCTGGGAAATGCACTAATTGCAGGAGCTGACTTTGATACTTATACAATCAGGACAGGATTTGATATACCCATTCCAGTTTACAGTCCTTTCAATCATGATAATCATCTTCCTCACAAGAAGAATCATCAACGTTATAAGTTAACATCATCCCAATTGAACATTGACGCACTGTATTATCAAGGACTGGAGGAACTTCAAAGTAATCACCGAGATTTACTTCTTTTAGATGCATGCTATCATCATAATTATTCAAAGCGATGTGATGTTCATACTAGGCAGGTGCATGACTACCCACATGTTCTACAGGAAAGTGTTTTCTGCACTGTTTTTCGTGGGGAGAGAAACGGGCAATTTGCCCTGTTGGAAATAATGGCAGCTGGATGTATTCCAGTCATTATCATAGATAGTCCAATTTTACCCTTTAGCAGTGTTATAGATTGGAAAAGGGCAGCTGTATTTATTCCAGAGGATTATATCCATTCAACAATGGATACACTAGCTAAAGTTACACCAGAAAAGGTGAAAGTTATGAAGAAACAAGTGAAGTTTTTGTATAAGAAGTACTTTGCTTCCATTGAGTTGATTGTGGGAGCAACTTTGGATGTAATTCAAGATAGAGTATTTCCTCAATGGGGAAGGACATATGATGATTGGAATTTGCGACCAGATGAGGTAATTCTTACAGTTTTTAACTATTGTAAACTGACAGGTATTTATTTTGTAGTGCTTGAAAAATCCACTATTTCTGCCTATAACTGCTCCTAAATCACAAGGATTTACAGCTGTTATTTTAACCTATGACAGAGTTGAAAGTCTTTATATTCTGATTGAGATGCTCTCGAAAGTACCAAGTTTAACTAAAGTTGTAGTTATTTGGAATCATCAGAGAAAAGCACCACCTTCTTGTAATTTCCTTGTTTATAAGTTTTTTCCTTGAACAATTTAACAGAAATTATATTTTAGTATCTAGATTTCCACAAATTCCTCAACAAATCAGTGTAATTAAAACCAAAGCCAATAAATTATCAAACCGTTTCATCCCTTATGAAGAAATCGAAACTGAGGCGATTCTCTCAATTGATGATGACATCGTCATGTTAACTTCTGATGAGCTTGAATTTGGTTATGAAGTCTGGAGAGAATTCCCTGACAGAATTGTTGGTTTTCCATCACGTACTCATGTGTGGGATAATGATACCCACACTTGGAAATACGAATCAGAATGGACGAATGAGATATCGATGGTATTAACAGGAGCTGCTTTCTATCACAAATACTGGAACTATTTATATACTACTACAATGCCCAAAGATGTTAAAGATTGGGTTGATGAACATATGAACTGTGAAGATATTGCGATGAATTTTTTGATAGCTAATATTACAAATAAGCCACCTATTAAGGTGCATATATAAGTAGGTACTTTAGGAATTATTGGCTATACATTATTGAGTTCCAGGTCGCACCAAGAAAGAAATTCAAGTGTCCTGAGTGTACCAACAACGAAATGCTTTCTGCAGATATGGGACATATGGTAGAACGATCTCAGTGCGTTGATAGATTTGCTAAATCTTTTGGTAGAATGCCGTTGAAGACTGTTGAGTTTAGGGCGGATCCAGTATTGTATAAGGATCCTTTCCCAGAGAAACTCAAGAGATTTAACAATATTGGCAGCTTGTAATTTTTATGTTGTAATAATTTGTATGTTTTATTGCGTGTTTCATTTTATTCAAAAGATATATCCAGATGAAGGAATATTGATATTAATTCTATAAAATTCCAATTCACTTATTTCCCTTTTCAAACGTCATGTTAATACAACGAAAAATAACAAATAATTTTAATATGCATATATTTAATATACTAATAACATACGCGCGGTTCAAATTTCCGAAGCGTACGCTTTGCGCATCGCGACTACCCACCGACAAATATTTTTGAACTGAGCCTGGTTCATCTTGCAGACCACTCGGTGACGTGCAGCGCTTTCGACATTCTGGTTGCGCTTGGTTCCACAGAGCCGCGTACTGTACAGCGCTGAATATCCACCGCGCTTTTCTCCACTCTAGCTTCCCTCTATGCTAGGAACGACGCACGCACTCGACTCTGCTCCTTTCAATTGGTTCTATTGCGCTCGGTTGAACTGCGTCGTGTCGGAGACTAGAACGTACAATGAGTCACCTCGTTCATGTTGATCAGATTTTGATTACATGTGTACGAGTCGATCCTCACATCACAAATGATATATTTCACGGTTGATATAGATTTCTGTGTACATGTTCTTTAAATTTGTTCAGTTTTGTCTTGCCGCCTCTGTCATGGTGCTGCAATTTTGGTACAAATCTGATATTTACAACGTTTGGCTTCCTCTTCCTTATTTTCTCAGAAAATATTCACTTGAGAGAAAAACGGATAACGGATATTAAATCACGGCTTGCCCTTTCATAAAATATTCGAATTTGGTCAAAACTTGACAGTGTTACTACATTACAATTTGTGAGTTTTCACTTTTCACAGAGAAAAGCAGTGATGTCATATCTATAGTTCGTCGTTTTTTTCCATCATAAATAGTTTTGGAAGAATTGGCGACGCAAGGTGCGTCATCTTATCAACAATACGGGGATTAGGCAGCTAGCCCATCCTCCAGATAAATCAGGTGTGAATATGCAGACCATTGCGTTCTATTAACTATTTTAAGACTGTCCGATGCGGGCAATACAAGATTACTTATGGTGGGAATAGTTTAGGTTTTTCGAATGAAAACAACAAGGTAGTTCTGGATGCCGAATTTTAGCTAAATTAAAGTTCGTAATGTTCTGCCTTCGTATGCACTATCCACTCTTAAAAGAACTATTCAAGGCATATATTAAATATTTCCTTGCTGTTATCTATATAAATCTTAGCATTTATTTGTGTTGAATGTTTTAGCATCTTCCTACTTTTCTCTCGCTTAAACTCTTGCATCGTTTGCAAACATTTAGCAAACAATTAACGCGCCGGTAGAAAATTATCGTTCGCACCATAATCACACCTTTGGAACCTCTTAGTCCATGACACCAACAATCACAACTCACATGTAAGTTTAGATTTAAGACCTTTGCGACGCCATTTGTTGTGGGAGGCTGTACGGTATGTACTTGTTGTTAGGTCGTATTTATCGGTGCATTTGATGCAAATTCTCCATAATAGATTTGCAAGCACAAGCTCGCTTTTTACGGGACATTTGCAGGCTTGGAACACTCCTAATTGAGAGCAATCAACAATTTGCACTAATGCAATGCAATTAGAAATGGCAACAAAATGATGATGAGTAAAATGGGCGTCAAAGTCACGAAAAACTAATGACAACTTGAAGTAATTTCCTTCGTGTACCCGGAAAATGTCTGCCGACTATTCGTACATTACTCTAAAGTACCTAAAGTGTACGCGTGTATTCAATTGTTTGTGTAGGTCTTGAAACCAGCATTTACTTTGCGTCTACTTTTGTATAGCGATAGATGCAATCACTGCATCAAATTGCGGACCGCGTCACTGTAATGGATTCAGTTTATTGATTGAAAACTCTCATGTTAAAAGATTTCCCTTGGTTCCACTCATACCATTACCATAATTGCGATTGTTCTCCGCGCGGCACAGAATTCATTTCCAGCCGTCGTCAATACCCGCCGCTAGAAAAACATTTCTTTGGCGGAGGCCAACAAACGCGCAGCAAGCCGCCACTGCGTTTGAAAACAATCGCAAAGAGTTGCAGTGGCGCGTCTGGCGTTGTGTTCCCGTGCGTTTTGCTCTTGCGCAGCATTCGGCCGGTCAAAGGACTACATGGCCATTGTTTACTTTTATTTGTCGCATAAATAATTGCAACCTGTTATATGACTCGCGTAAACGATCATCGTCGGATCGATTATTTCTCTTCGCCGCGGAGCGAAAAAAGCCCAAAGGAATCGACGCTGCTTTTTGCCGCACGCCGCGGCGAAAACAAGCGTGCCTCGCAAAACGTGAATCTTGTTAAAAGTGTTGAAAAAAGCTTCCCGATCAAACTCAAACAATCCCAGCAGTCCAAAGTGGCAAAGCCGGGAGATAAATAAATCAGAGACATCTGGTGCAACCCTCCCGTGGAGTAATATTTACGACTGATTGCTAATTGCGTTATTTAATTTCTGATATTGTTTGACATAACTTGTGTTTTTCTTCAAGCAGTTGGTGCAATGCGGCGGTTTTTATGGACTGCGTTTGTACTCTGTGCGGCTTGTCTTGTTAGGAGGATAATCATGTATTAATCAGTTTTCCGAGCGGCCTGCGACTTTCTTGGTAGCTGACAGGGGGACATCCAATGTCCCACGTCGATTTGATAGACGATGGGCTTTAATCGGTAGCGGAAAAGGCTGATGTTGGACCAGTAGAGTTCTCACAACCGCGCGGCGGGCCATTAAGTTCCCGACGGACGGCAACAAGCAAGGTCCTGCAACTGCAGACTGTATGAATGTTGCATCACTGTGGAGAAACTGAAGAATCTCTTTTTGTTCGTAGAGACATGCAGTCTGGAAAGAAAATGCTACCAAAAACCCACACATCTTAATATACCCAAAGAAAACAAATGTTTACCTAATCACTCCTAAAAATAGTAACACATCCAAAATATCTCAAGAATTTGTTTTTCTCTTGCAAACGTAAAGTAAACACCAGCAATAATAATATATCACTGGTGCAAATCAAAGTAAATCATATCTTCTCTATAAGCATCTTCTTGCTTTCTTCCTCCCCAGTCCGTTTCCTTGCAATAAGTCGTAGCATATGTTCCATATGTTTGTTGTCTGTTTAGTCTGTCCACAAGGCGTCCCTTTATGGCACATCGCTACCGGTCTCAGGTCGCGCAGTACAGAGAAACAATAAACGATGTCCAACCAGATGTACTTATCCAACTTATCCCATCGCCGCCGCGCGATATGCGTGCAACTGTAATCGCACGCATCGACAAACGCGTCGCCAAACAAAGCCGACGCATTAGATGCAACAAACAGCCACTAACAAAGGCTAGCAAACAAACTTGCGCCAACGGCAGCCGGCGACAAATGCACTCGAAAAGTGGACATTGGACAATAGTTGGTAATAGTTGAGAATAAGTCGAAAACATCACACAGCAGTGCAGGTTGGCAACAAGTTATTTTATTGAGAGTCTAATTTGCCGGAAGCAGATTTACAGGATTTAATGAGGAGCAGAGACGTTTGAGTAGAAATTAGAAATTAAAATTTGGAGAGCTTTTGTAGTGGCGGTTCATTGAAGTGATAATTTCTCTTTGAAGAAGTTTTAACTGATGGAAGGGAAGAAGTTGGAAAGAAACCTGAGATGCTTTATGTCACCAACGTTAATACATCTTCAATCAAACAGGTACAGCTGTCAGTTGTCCATCCCAATTGACAGCAAATGCATTCCTTCCAAGGACTAAAAACCTAATTGTTTCATTCCAACCTTCCATTCTGTCTAAAATGAATCCTTCGGATCGACCTCGACTTTGTTATAAATACCGCAATAAACAACAACCCACGTTGCTTGATGGTATTAAATAAAAAATTCAAAGTAATAGCGCATTATTGACCAACATTAACTCGTTCCTAACGTCCATGTCGATTGTGTTGACTGCGGCGTGTTGCGATCGGTTGAAACTGTTGAAGTTTGTTGGCTTTTGTTCCTTTCTTTGCGCTTGATGCTGACGGCCGGAGCCAGCATGAGCTAAGCACTGGTTAATTACATAATTTACATACGATCAGCACCACTCTGCTGCAAAAAGCAGCCGCGACGCTCAGCCTGACCGTGAAAGGACACACATTTGTGCCATTACCAAATCAAGCTATGGCGGGAAGAAACCAACAATTGAGCTAACAAGGAAATGGAAAATTGAAATCCAACATGATGGTAAATATCTGATCTTATTCTGAATGTCTTCATTTTAATTCTTGCAGAGTGGACATAGTTGGTTGTCTTTGAGAGTCTTCTTGAGTCATTTCTAGAGAATTCCTAACTTGGCACAGGTAAAAACAAACGCATTTGCATACATTAATGGACAATTCGATTTCCAGGATATATTGTAAGAAGTAGATGAGACGCAGCTAAGTTGAATCAATTTGAGTCGTACACATGATGTGTACGATTGGTTGCCAGTTGTTGCGTTCGATTAGTGACCCATTTCGTTGGCGGAAATTCAAAAAGCAGGTAAAGCGTACGCACATTAAATCCAAAAATAACGAATAATTGTTTACTGCGTGCAATTGCGCTCGTAGAACTAATTATATTCCGTTTGAATCGCGAGCAGTATGTACAATTTCAGCAGGATTATACTCTTCTTAAGTGAATAATCGTTTCCTTTCAATCCCTGGATTGAAAGCAACATTCAATCCAGTTTCGTGTTGCTGGAAATTAATACTATATTGTTATTAATCTCTCATTGAATTTATTCTTGAGGGCGAGTGTTCAGATCCGCGTCGATGATCTTTTGTTTTCTGCGACAAAAAGCACATTCATTCTCAACGTCACCCCATTATACTTTTATTTGCCAGCTACATTTATAAACTTAGTGCTTGTCGGTTGTTTCAGTTTTATATTATCAGTACGCACAACATATTATCGGTAATATAGTTATTATTGTTATCGGGTTTATATTTATTTTCCCATTTGTATTATCATGCCGCATTGCAATCCGTTTGATATTGTTTTATTTAATGTTGACGAAAAACCTCGTCAAACATGCAACGCAACATTAAGCGCCTCGATTGTGCTTTATTTTCTCATTTCGCATTTCGCCTGCTAAATTAGCGTTGGCATAAATTAATAATCGCCGAGTTAATAGTGTTTAAAATTGCGCGCGCTACTCGCCGGCTGGCCTTTTAATCGCGCACTGGTCGCGTTTAAATAATAAAAAGAAATAATAAAATGACCTATTATGGTCACGTCCCTTGACTAATCGATTTTGATTGGAGAGAAAAAATCGGGGTTTATTAAAACGAACATTCTCATGTACTTATTTTATTTTGCTGCTTGCGTAACCGGCAGAGATTACTTTTATTTCAACATTAACGATATTACTTAATCAAACTTATTAAGATGCCACCGACGAAATGCTTCATTTCACCGAAACATTAACCGGCTTTATCAGCCTTATAATAACATTTATTCAGCAACGTAAACTTATTTCTACTGTGCAACAAACCAAACAACCCCTCCTAACCTAAATCAACTCATGATCAGCTGTAAAAAAGCATATCATTTGATTCCCATCAAAAAAATGTTACTTTAAGATGTTTATTTCACACTCACATAAAACGAATTACTATGAACCATCCTGAACTCTCCTATGATCCTTAATTTCAGTTGGGTTTATGTTGCATACCTCTGTAACATTCCCTGTTTCTGTTCCACTGTTCCTTCACATCATGCACTCCTTGCTGGCCTCTGTAGACAGATCTAATAATTTTCTAAGCTACCAGATAAAAAGTAGCCCATTTGTGGTAAATTGCAGTGTTGCACTCGATGCGTTCTACGCGCAAACATCTCGTGTCCGTGCTTTCCTTCACTCCAAGCTGCTCGTTTCTTGAGCAAAGCTCGGTAGCGCGCCGAGATTGCGGAATCGCAGACGGCTTGGCTCCGACAATGACTGGCCGGTAAATCAATCCGCCGCGCCGTGGATCCCATAATTACGGATCGATTTATTAGTTTATTTGTCGATAGACAATGCATAAACTACGATTGCGTCGCTCCTGTGCAAACAAATGCCGGCCGACGAACCAAGCGTCGACCATTTGGAGCTCTGCAGTAACTGCGCACATTTTAATGCAATTGAATAGATAATATAAAATAATAGAGAATAGAACAGACATGTATGTTCACTATACCTGTGGATATACAATGTGCACAATTAAACCTTAATCTTAATTTGATTTGGACCATGACTATTTCGATTTAAATTTAAATAATGGACTGCTGACTCTTGGAAAACTTTTGCTTCGTTACGTATTGGCTTGCTTTATTTGTGTATTGAAAGGTAAGAATATTTCGTGGTGCTTACTGTATAGATTTGTGTAATTCAAGTGCAAGCACATGCACATGTTGTCGATTTTTCCTCCGCTAGCTCTCTTGTCCATTAAACACAGCAACCTCGGCAGCGGCATCTATTCAGCCGTGGCGCGTTTTGTTTATTACAACAAAAACAATGGACCTAATTAGGTGTTTTACATAATGGTCGAGTTTTATAAAGCTTAATTAGCGTCGCGGCCTGCGTTGCGGAGGTTTATGTTCTATCGCCGGCGTTCTTTGGGTTCGTAATTTTGCTTTTCTCCAGTTTTGCACCACTAACGACTATGCGATGCCATTAGTCGGTGCACCATCTAAGTCAGGGTTGCTTTCAATCCTAGAGCAAAGTTTCAGGCTTGTTCAAAAACTGGCAACCTACAAAATGTTAGTGTTTAAATTAAAAACGTCTATTAATAACATTATAGGATTATTATGCTTTCACTAAACGTTTCGATGATTCATGGTGCCCACGTACGAATCGCAGAATTATTAATATAATAGCTGTTTGCGTCGCGCAGGTCGCACACCAATCGAAACAAATACAGCCTTGAATTTTGTTTTGCGCAATTAATTAATATTAACACAAAGAACTTACGAAGAATTTGTGGTGAAAATTAATCATACTCATCACGTTGTTGCAAGGAACAGAAGTTATTATAGTGGGGGAAATAACTAAAAACATGGTAAAGGAAGTACCTCTTTGAAGTTTCAGCCTCCAGAGATGACTATTCAGCAAGACATTTAAAGACATAAATGTGCCAGGAGTACGTGGTCGTAACATCAGGTGCAAGATGGGCTCCACGTACCCAATAACTTCTGCATAATTTCGGCCCAGATTTGATGACAACCATTAAAGGGTGGTGCAGAATACCTCCCTTACAAATATCAAATTGCAGAATCAGTTATTAGAGGAAAAACTTGGAAAATGCGCGGAAATCAAATAACAACACGTGGTCGTGAAGTCAACTGCAGGTTAGCTCTCCCCCTCTGATCATGTATCTCCCATCATCCACATTCTTTCGAATTTTTACCTAACCTTAACGATCAGTTACGAAAGGAAAAAGTCGAAAAGACACGGAAATCTGGCAATGTCAACGTGTCTATTTCTTGTCCATCAACTTAATTGATTAGTAGTGCATTGTGCCTTGCATTTTCTTCTCACCCTGCGCATCTAGCCGATGTACTCTGATCCCATTTGTGATTTATCTTGCAATACATTAATTTCCGGCCTGTGGCAACATCTCATTGTCCTCGCATTCGGGCGTGTTTCGGTAACTAGGCTACCGCGCAATCGGCGGCCGATTTAAATACTTTACTGCGCCGCCGGCACAATGCGCGCGCGCCACGAGTAATGCGGGCATTTAAAGCAGCCTTAAGCTGGCGGCATTGTTTTAATAAATCGCAACGCGGCGACAAAAGAGCGCCCGAATGGCTTGTTCGGTTGCGCCGATGCAAACCGCATTGTTACGCGCCGGCCGCCGGCAGCGCGAAGAAAGCTTGCGGCGGAAACAATAGCGGGAGGAGACAAGGGCACACGCATTTGCAAATGCATGATTTACTCTTGCAAATGATCCTAATTTGCATTTGACAAGTTTACATAACATTACACGGCATAACTGCACCTAGCATATCTCGCGGCATTTGTCTGTCGACTGCCACTTTGGCCACCAGTTCCAAGCAGAAGGTCTTAGAATGATTTTCTTGAGGTCGCAGTGGTAGCAATGGGTTTATCGCTGTCGTTTTCTTTTCTTACTCGTAACGCGTGGTGTTTTTTCTCGTCATCGATACCCATTGGTCTCCAACGAACATGGGACAGTCGTAGAAATTTCTGCGCGCTGCCGATCGGTATGCCATTTACATTAATGACTTGTTGGCATTTTTTCTGAGGCGAATTCCCTTCTGGTCGCTTCTAGTGTTTACCCTGTCATTCTATACGTCAACACTATACGAGAAGCCATCAATATAGCCACCTTAAAATTGCTGCTAAACAACTGACAGCAAAATTTTCAATTTCCAAATAATAGAAACATTACTTTAGCCAAAAATGCATTTTGAAGAATATCAACCAAGTAGCAAGAGATATGCAGATTACTACCGTTTCGACTTACTCTGTATAAAACCTCGTACATTTTAATTCTTGCCAATGCGCGCACGTCGTCGCTGTTGGGCCCAATGTGTAGAAAAAATGTGCTGGACGGGCGTTCGTCAGCAATTAGTATTCTCGTCGCAAAATGTAAACTTTATTATCCGTGGTGAGCAGGCGACGTAAGCGCAAGCTTCGACGTGTGCACCTTGCATAGTGTTTTCTTGTGCTGTACAAGCTTACCGGATTTGCAAAAATGCAGAATTTTTTTCTCTCGATCGCAGAAAAAACAAATGAAAGCAGAAAAAGCATTATAAGCTTACAATTTGACTTAATTTAAACGTCTGCAAGAAAAGTCACCATAGTGCAAACTACTTTCAGTGTCCTTCTTACTTGTTGTCTCAAAATTTAATGACGCCTGTATCAGTATTGCAACCCCCATGACAGTTCCATATACCTTATATACCTTCCGGGTATATCACCTTTGCAACATTTGCGTGTCTACCAGTAAGAGGAGGGATCAGTGCGTATCCTTTTAAGGACAACTATGCCATATAAGGTAGCACTCGCTTCTAAATATGGTCCTGGGCTGGACTAGTAGCTGGCGACTTCCCACTTGCATCGTGCGCGCGCCCGCCAGTTCACACTATTTTTAAAGCATCTACAGCAAGTTTTCGGAGCTTTTGCAGCGCCTGCCAAACCTGGTAGTAATTAGTCTGGGCCTATTTAGGTCGCACGCCTCAGCAACGCTGTTGTAGCAGGCAACAAACCCGGAATAGATGGAATAAAATAGAGGAGTTGGCTGTGAGTTGCGTTCAAGTTAAAGTTGGCGCTTTGGCTCGTGCTACTGCATTGCTCGTGTAGGTTCGTGCTGGTAGACGATGGCTTTATGGAGGTGCTGTTGTGGGAATGAGATAGGATGAATCCCGTAGAGTGAGAAGTTGAAAAGTTGTGGGGATCACCGCGCTGCGCGATGGTGTACTGCGCTCGGGCAGGTACACGCCGCAACCGTTTGGAGGCGCGGTCGTGGTTGTCTGCTCGCCGCCGTCGATCGTGTGCGCCGCTCTAGGTATCAGATTCTATTGTGCGCTCAGCTGTGATTGTGTGTAACGAGTAAGGAGGCACCAGGTACATCGATACATCGGAATCACCAAGAGTTTCCCAGTTCGCAGTGTTTACTTGCCACCACAGAAAGACAGCTCACAGTGGTACATAGTGTAACTTCCGCCGCCGCAGCTGTCGTCATCGACATAAATTCCTTATTGCAGTAAAGTTCTCTGTTCAAACTGTGGTGCAGCATGGAACCGCCTGGCGGGAGGGATTCCCGATTCAATCTCAGCTACAGCATGAACCTGCTGTCTGGCGAAACAGCTCCAGACATCTATGGCAACCCTAACTCCCTGGGCCGGCCTTCCACCAGCCTGCAGCAACTGTCACCACGGCATACGATGGTGCCAAGTGCATGTGGAGGCGGTGGCCGAGTGGCGATCAAATCAGATGTTTGTTATGACGACCGTGGGATGACTCCACAAGCGATGGGTTTAGATGCCTGTGGGGTGGCGGACATGAACGATGACTCGTACGGAGCACTACAGGTGAAGAAGTCACCTCCCAGTAATGGGAAGAAGACCAAAGGCCGTGTCAAGATCAAGATGGAGTATATTGAGAATAAACTACGGAGGTATACTACGTTTTCCAAGCGGAAGACTGGGATTATGAAGAAGGTAAGGCTACAAGAAGTGGAAAATCAGTTCCTTTCTTGCGAGCATAACCTCAAAGTTTGTTTGGTTGTTCTGCATTGGGCTGTTGTTTTGTTTGGTCATCTGCTCGACGCACAGAGCGAGACTGCACGATGCACGTGAGACTACAGCATGCGCGCTAAGCCCCACTGCGCACTCGCGGCGCGCCGAGCAGTCGGGCATAAAAAATCCACTGCGATATGCATCTGCGTGCAATTATCGAATTTACCCTTGCATGGATGTACACACCGCCACCGCGCGTTGCCATTAGATCACTCGCAGGGCGAACTGCAGCTCGGCGGCGATGCCGCCCACGCGTCGCCATCCCTTGCGGTCATAATGCGCGTTGGACCTAACACGTGACTCTGATAATTGCGAGCCGTCGCTGTGGATGCTGCAGACGATGCTGCATTGTGGCGCTTCGGCCCGTTATATTGTGTCTGGTTCGTGTTCATCTCGTATAGCATTCAAATTACGAACATATGTTCCTTTTGACAGCTGATAATGATCCTGACCGCAAGACATTAATTTATTTTTTTATTGCATACCCCACGGGATTATTTTCACTTTAATTTCTCACAAAATATATTGCGCTCTGTTTCTATCTAGGGTTTCCTTAGAATAGTCTCTTGATGGTTCTATGATCTTAGGTTTTTGTTGAGATGACACCAAGGATTATTGCGGTTGGAAACAACATCCGGATGTGTGACATTGGGAACCTTATGGTCCCACAATTAATGACATAAGTACAGTTGTGACGACTCCAAGTGAATTTGGTCTGAATAAAGACATCCATGTCACAACTCATACACAACATGGGCGTCTGATTTATTGAAATCTCATTACACCAAGTTGCACTATTGCAAATTGCACATGGTGCGTTGGCGCTGAAGATCTAGCAACTTGCTAAGACTATGTTAATTTCATTACCAAAGATTACTTCATGTTGCACATTGATCATTTCAATAATAATTTATTAACTTGCGACATATCACACTGCATTCACAACGCAATTTCCCCTTTTGCTTCGGTGTTGAAGTCGTGTAATATCTGATAAAATCACACATGTTTTTTAACTTCATCAACCTCCCACTTAAAATGACATCATCGTGTTCTTCACGTGGTCGTCGAGGAGTTGAAGAAGTAATTAACGCACTCTACACTTGCAATATGTGGCATTAAGAGCTCAGGATCCTTGAGCTCGAAATTTTAAATATTTATGATGATTTCGTACGATTATGCTTCAATTTGTTGATAATTGCCAGTTGAGAGTTAAACATGCTGATCAGTCAATAATTCGCCCTCGATGCACGTGGACGTAGACATAACACACGCATAAGGAGGATGAGTATTAAAAACACTGACGTACATCATGGAGGATGACTCAGATGAATCTGGGAGAGCGCTAATGAGACTAGGAATTAAAAGGCCCGAAATTTTATCGGTAATTTACAGAGTAATTTTGAGGCTTTGTGTTGAGATGTAAATGATTGTTATTATCCTGACTTGAAGGATAGCTGACTTGTTGAAAGATCTCTTTGTTGGCGGGTATCGTATTTTTTTGACTGCTGGTTGCCTGTGTTGAGCTTTTGCCCACTTCGTGCTAATGCAACGCACTTTACGCCAACAACGCCCCTCATTAAACGTATGCACGAGCGCATCGGACATGCTAGATTAATATTAATACGCTGTCCGGCGCGTGGAATCCTCGGCGGCGGCGGCGCTATGCGAAGATTCCGCGCGATTTTTCCGCGGCACGCATGACTTCTTACCCGTCGTGTGAGCACGCGTCGCAAAAATGCATCCCGCCGAAGATTTATGAACTCGCGCGCGCGCCGCCTTAAGTGCAATCCGGGCGAATTTTACACCGCTTTTACATAATTTCGTCGGCGGCGGGAGCGCCAGCAATGCGCGGCATGTCGGCGGCGCGACATTTCGATGGATTTCGCGACATGTGCGCCGTTTACTTTCGTTGAGCTGCTTTCCAACAGGTTGAGTCATGGCTGTTTGGATGCGGCTTGAAACTGCGTCTCTCACCAACTTGAGCGTTTTTCTTCGAGATCACTCCGACCCTGGTGCCCTGCGCAGTGTTCAAGAAACTCGCTCAAGTTGGCAGTTGCATGCTATAATATATTAATACGAACAAAATATGAAACGCATGCTTTTACTGTATGTCAGTGCAAGACATGTAGGCCACGTGGTCAGGAGATTGAGCTAAACTCCCGGAAAATTGACTTAAAATTGCTTAATTAAATGGACTATGTTGACATTAGCCGAAAATTAAAATTTAAGTGGCAATTGTTTTTATTGGAGGAGTTTACAGTGTTTAAAATTTATAGTTGGAATGATTACCTTTTGTTTTAAAATACAATAAATTTAAGTATGATGGTAGGTTTAAATGAATATAAGCTTTTTTTACAGTCATAAACAATGAAAAACCCGATTAATTTTGATTAGATAAAATCTATCTAAAGCCTTTTCCGCCTTTATGAGTAAATATTAAAAGGTGTATTAGGCTCAAGTAATAATTAATCGTAAACATACCGAGTTCACCTGTGCTTTCGCCCCTGGTAGCCGACGATGTGCACCGAACGGAACAAACCTTCTAACCTCCCGCCCATACCGATTATAATTAGCATTAGGCGGTCTCTTGTATCTTGCATTTTACGAAATTCCGCGAGCCGGGAGAGTTTTGTGGGTAAAACCAATTTATGCGATTAATTTACGTCGAATTAAAATTCACACGTCAGTGCAGCTTTATTGAGCGAGGCACTGCCTTTGGGTGGAATTCCTAGTGCTCAATGAAGCTTTGATTTGCGCGCTTCTCTATGTTGCAATGTTAGCACATGAAGGAAGCCGAATTTTTGTCCACGAATCACACGAGAAATCCCTATTGAATTCGAATGTATGCTTGTCGTGGCGGATGGGTTTACGTGGAACACTTCATTGAGCTTACTATGACTTTCTTTTTACATCCAGCACGTGGTTGCACTTGTTCGCGTGCACAATTCATTCACACCGTTTATAGATGCGTCGTTTTTGGCGCATTGGCGAACGTAAATTGCGCGTGTATCGCGTCCAAGTCGACATGGTGTAATGATGTTGCGTGTGCCGTAAAAAGGACGAAATACTTTTACGGGATGACCATTTGTGCAGTACTCTTCGTTTGAGGAAGGCAAAGGAGATAATTAATTCATTCACTGTTGTGTATTTTGCCAGGTTACTCAGTTGCTTAAGTTTGACCGTGATGTGATGTTTACTTAATGTCATTCGAAACCATTTCAACCCACGCCATGCCGTCGATGACTCAGTCTAAGACCATTAAACTGACTTAGTTTTGAATGTTGTCTTGGGTTTAGCAACAGTGTAAACAGTTTACCATGCAACAACGTTGAAATAACAGGGCGCCGACTTTTTTTCTCTTGCTTTCAATATCAATGTAATAATAGTCTCATTAACCATTTTCACTCTGGTATAATTAACATTTTAACTTTTTTAATGAATAAGTCGCCTGCTGCCTTGCGCAACCTTCGTTAATTAAATTTGTTTCTTGCTTCTATTTACCGCCAACCACACTAATTAATTACCAATTAGCATGATGTGTGTGCGCTGAGCAAGTGATAATTCGAATTATCTTTATTCCAGGCCTATGAGCTGTCCACACTGACTGGAACGCAGGTGATGCTTCTGGTCGCATCTGAAACAGGCCATGTGTACACATTCGCTACGCGGAAGCTGCAGCCGATGATTACGAGCGACGCTGGCAAAGCACTCATTCAGACGTGTCTCAACAGCCCGGATCCTCCAGGAGGTGCTTCGGGAGAGGATCAACGCATGTCGGCGACAGGCTTCACCGAGACCGATTTATCCTACCAGATCAGCGACGAGGATTCGAAAGTAAGGCAAATGGTGTACGGTTCGCCGCATGCGCACACACATGCGCATTCCCTAAGCGCCCAGCATTATTCCCATCTTGACCAGAGTCACCTGGCTGGCCTGGGTGGGTCACCCCAACACGCGGGGTATTCCCAAGCGTGTCCCAGTCCATTGCCGCCACATCAAGGCTACGGCCATCCCCAACACCCGCATGCGCATTCACACATGTCGCATCAGCGATAAATCATTGCGCTTGTTGTTAAATTGTTGACTTAGAATTCTAAACTTGGGCTAATATTTATATAAATACATATCGTGTAGGTTTTTTTTGCGATGGTGCGGGATGATGGTTGATGGTCGGCGTCTGAATAATTCATTGCGGCGTGGACCTCACGCATCGGGAGCGCGCCGCGAGAGATTTATTTAGTTTCCCATCGCGCGCCGCGGAACAGATGGTCCTTCGTAGAGTAGATAATTGGACGAGTTGTGGGTCGCGAGTAGATGAACCACGTGGTTTACACCAGCCCCAATGATGTCTCCAGTTGTAGGGAGCTGTTGGTACGGAGGGGTGCTAGATAGGAAAGGCGTATGGAACAGTTGGGGAAAGCAGAATCTGGTGCTGGAGTTGCGAGGCACTAAATTACGAAACTGCGGTAGTTGTCTCGTGCGCATTGTATGCGCCTTGGAAATCCTTCCGCTTGTCAAGAGAGAGTCGATGGTTGAAGGCATGAGGCTGAACATCTTTAGCGGTAGCTGGGTTGTTGCCGCATTGATTGAACTTGGAATTTATCCGATGCGTGTGCATTTGCGCTGGGCTTGCATCGGACAGCGCACCATCGTGGGCTTTGGCTATTGTAAGAGAGGTGAAATATTTCAGGTTGGAAGTACTGAACTTGGACAAGTTCAGGATTACAGTTGAATTGAAGAAAAGAGTTAAAGACAGTGCATGAGAGTTTTAGTGGAGATGTGCGTAGGTTGGGGTAATAAAATTTAGAAATATACAAGGACTTTAGCAGCTTTAAAACTACTCCAAACTTACAAAATAACAACAGTAATTTAGGTTTAAATAAACGAAAAATTTGATAAGGTGAATCGGTTTTTCCGAACAGTTGTTGCTTTCAAACGGTCTGTATATTAACTTTACAGCAGATTATATCATTGTTTCGGCTAACGTGACGTGATTGAGATCGGTCTCTCTAGTCGTAGGCAAGGCGCCACTCGTTTTTTGCGTGGTCCGAAGCTATGGCACCTGTTGTCACGTGCTTTGTGTCGCTGACGCTTGAAAATGACATCAAATGCTAAGCTCATACAAATGAGGCCCTTAAAGTGTCCTACACAACGTCAACGAGACGCACGTTTCTATTTCCTCTAAGTTTGCACTGCCTTTAAACAGTTGAGTATCATTTCCGGGCATTAGGAATCCCGTTGCTTTTGATTCTTACTTGATGTAAGGTATTTGTTGTAAGTCACGGAAGCGGAAAGCTAAAGCGTGTTTGGTTTAAGAAGTAGCAGATTTTTTGATGGCCCAGTGTGGAATTGAAAATTTAAAGTGAAAGTTCAAAAGGTACCCTTTTTTTTGATGCGTGGAAAAATGATGTAAACCGATTGCAAAACGCAACAAACATGCTCGTTTCGATTGTGGCAGCGCAATAGTCAACACTCGTAATCTTCAACCCACCAGAGGCGCGGGATTTATCTGTTTATACCGTGGTTTTACGAAATCTCTTCGGCTTTATTGGCCAGGTATAGTCATGTGGGAGGCCATCTCAGTGGCGCGTTGGTGTGCACCTCGCGCTGTGCGTTTTTTAGGTCAATGTCCCGGACGAAACTATATCATTTCCAAAAATAACAGCATACAAGTGATACTTGCACTTGTTATTCATCTCGTTAAGCAAATTTGATTGAGTCTCTCTGCTCTTAGGATGAGCCACATTCCCGTCGTGTACATATCAGATAAGCTAGTAGATAGTTAAGTCAGTTCAAGAAGCAATACAATTACACAACGAAAGAGTAACACATAGTTGATCTATTTATTGTAAATATCTATATTACGATTCCGGGCTGCGAGTACAAATGAAGCATTTTTCGTATGTATAGTCACAAGTGTTTTATATTTTTGTGCATTTTTTATCGAGTTTATTATTAAAAAATTTCGATTATAAATCGAATTATACGCGATTATTACGCATCGAGGCAAACAAAAAGAAAACAGGAAAATGCAAATGAAGAAATTTGTAGTGCCATTTTAATTTCCCACGGTTATCGACTGTTTGCGTCCCATTTCATTACGATATTATTTAAATGATTAAATTCATGATAAATACATGTACATATAATAATATTTTTGATAATATTTTGATAACTCTTAACAACGTGCCATTTAAATGCACGATGCGCGGAGTTGGGCGGAGTGAGAATGAGAAAGGTGCAAAAGTTAGTTAAGCAGATGATTAGTTGATCGAACAATTGAGAAGAAATCAAGTACAATGCTAGTGTAAATTGTGCTCTCTAGTCTGGTCAGCTAATCGCATTATTGAACACTTTGGTTTAATTATATTAATTTAATAATCGTCTAATGCCGTCCACGACGCTGTTTACAGGCGGTTGGGCGCAATTTTGTTATAAATATTCTTTTTTATGTTTGTTTTTATTATTATTTTGTGTGTGTATTTTATTGTGTTTCATTTACGAATGACTTTGGATTAATTAAACTAATATTATATGGATCATGACGACTGTTTGCGGACGTGCCAGTGTCGATATTTATTAATGTTTATATAAATTTATATTGATGGATTGAGTGTGTGTAAATGTTAGCAGAGAAATAATTCGATAATATGAATGTGAACATATTTTATAGTATGTGATAATAGTATGCATTTACTGTGGAGATTTTATTCAATGAATTTATAGAAAGTATACAATTGAAGAAGAAGAAGAAGAAACAGAGTCCTTACAAGTTTAACCTGAATAATTACAGATATATCCTGATCTAGTCAAGTTAGGCTTGGAGCAAATGTCCGAAGAGAGTAAAATCCTTTTTGGTTTGTCCATTGCCGCGTTTCTCATAATTCAACAAAAAAAAATCACTTAATCAACTGAATGTCCAATTTGGGGAAAGTGACATTTTACACTCGACCTACCTTTGCAGAACACTTACAAATGCCATTTAAGAACAAGACTTGCTTTGAGACGTGGGTGTTAATCGTGGAAGCTGTTAATTACGCTTTATTATCGTTTGCTATAAAGAGATCGCTTTCTAAATCGGGATAATCAGGGTTTATGTTGACGCAAATACAGTACAAACTTACAACTTTTTATGAAACCATACAAATTGAATTAAATTACTTAAATGGTAAAGATGATAAATAATTAAAGCTCATCAGCATTGTTGTCATCTGCAGATGACAGTTTCTAAACATCTACAATTTAGATTTATTTAGACTACTTTAGTTTAGGAAACTACTAGAATGTAATAAAGCAGGAGTTGAGAATATTTTATGCGGACGAGTGGCGGAATGTCTGTGAAATTGAAGACGCTAATTAAAATTTGAAATTATGATGATAACAATCTGATGGCTGTCAATCAATCTTCGATTGATGATCATCGCCGGCAACTACTTCAATTTTTTTCCTTCGTCCACATTACATTACTTTACATTAAAGTCATCGAGTTACAATGTTCTTGTACTGCTAGCAAGTTCTTATCAAATCCATCTTGATTTAAATTATAACTAATTAATAATGTCTACACAGGGGAACATATAGGCTAATATGGCACGTGGTTATACATATTTATAAATTATGCATATTTGCAATTCACGTAAGAAACTGGAAGAGATTGAGGAGCAACTGTTGTCATCTGAATGTATCACTTGTAATTTATGACGCCCACGCTTGTCTGTTCCTCTGCTTCTTCATCTTCCGATTCTCCGGTGGCTGCTTGGAGATGTGGACGGCTGTAACAGAAACAACGTTGCATATTTGCACTGGGACACTCACAGCCCACACAGAGTGAAATGTTAAGCGCAGAAGCCGCCGAAGATCAGAATGAATTGAAGTATGAATGAACATGAGAAGAGGACACTTGTCTTGCGATTGATCAGGCAGGTAGATAGAAGCAGAGGATACGAAAAAATGACTAAAGTCACTAGAAGTCTGAGAATTACTTTCAATTTGGTTTGAAATATCGTCATGATCCTTTAAATCTAATACACTCTGATTGTGATAAATAATTAATTATTATCCACACAAAAACTCACATACATTCAATTAATTAAATACCAGGTATACCCCTCTGTGTGCAGAATGGATGTCTGACCATCCACACTTTATATATTACGCTTGTGTAGGTGTTGTGTTGTTACAACTCATCGCAACTTGTATACATGAATACGTGTAATGCCCGTGGTAGTGGTAGTGGGAATCATACTGGCTCACAAGTGCACACCTGTTAACTCTTTCACTTTTTAAGAGTGCCCAATTGCGCCAAACCCCGCTCAACCCTGAGTAATATGTCAATATCGGTTGCACTCAGAGACTGGTGGCGGTTTTTGGTCGGTGGCGGCTGCTATCACCCGCCGGCGGGTGTCTAAAGCGACCAGGTGGTCACGGCTGACCGCGCGTCGTCGGTTCGCGGCCCGAACGCGCTCGCGATCTGCTCCCGTCGCACGATGAATCTGATGGCATGTAACATGTGTGCAAGTTTTGCGTTCTTTTTCGCGCAAATTATGATCAAATGGGATGAAATTAGGCTGACTGTATTTGTTGACGAGGAAAACTATTGTAGTGAATGAAATAGAAGGATTGAAGCTGTGGATGAGGAGATATTGTGGGTAAAGTGGACAGATGGTGGGTTGAAGGTGAGAAAATTGAGATAAATTGATGATTTGAAATGTGAGAAGTCAAAATTAGGGATAGTTGAGGCAAAAAAGAGGTGACTAGATAGAAATATAATGCATTTATTATTGTACTTACCAAGAATTTGGTTTTGTTGGCTTTTAAAGTTGATGGGTTAATGTTATCTCCTCTAAAACTGTCAAAAAATATTTTTTTAAATAACATAACGTACGTTGCTTCTTGTTATAAAGGTTTATACTGTACTTACATTATCTAGGATGCAGACACTTTCCTCTTAATTTAATTACGTTTTCATGTTTATTTAGTTTTTATCTGTTTTTCTATTTTATGTTTTGTTTTTAATATTTGTTATATTAAATTATTACCTACCTGTGCGTTAGTAGTTTCGGCGCACAGGTAGGACTAAGGACTCAGGTCCCATTTGCCCAGCGCCTTGTTCGATGGTCGCTGGCGTACTGGTGCTGGTACCATGGTACCCGGGTTATCCGCGCGCCAAGTCAGTCGGCTGTCGGCGCTGATCGAGCACGGCCGAGGAAATCGCTCTTATCCATAGATGGTTTTGCCGCCAACCATATATGGGACACCCGTGGTCGTATGCGTTATTGTTGCTAACCGCCCGCCATGAACAACCTGGTGGAATTAACGTGCAGTACAAATTTTGCAGCAATTTCGGAAATGCTACTGCAAACAGCAGCAACAGCTTTTAATTTGTATGCTTAGTAACACTTTCTAATCAAGATTTGGAGTAGAAGGTGGTTACAAACGAGTTGTAAGTTTGTAAACTTCAAAAATGGAAGTCTGTCTTCCGTTCTTCAGTCTTTGACGAATGGTCTGTAATAATTTCAAGCATGTCTGATGTCGGCGTTCTTTTAATTGCCAGAAAAACGCAGAAGGACAGAAGACACTGTTTGATGTTGTAATCATTAATTCAAATCATCAATCGATATACAACAGGACTTACTGCTTTGAATGAATTTAATGTGGAGTTCTTTACTTCAAGTACTGTATTTTAAGCAAGTTTTTAGCTCTGAGTATCACTCGCGAAAAAAGACATATAAAAGATTTCATTCCTTCTTAAAATATTTAATTACTGTTAATTTAAGCTTATAATAACGTGTTCATAGACCATAGAGATCCCTTAAGCGTTGGCGCGACTTAAGCACATAAAACACGTGTTTATTCAACCATAAAACTCATGCACAACAGAGCAAAAGAAAAAAGTGCGCACTGCGAAATATTCCACGCTGCACAAATCTCCTTAGGCACATTTACTGTCTTTCAAGATGTGTAGAGCTTGGATGCAGAGAGGATTTGCATTCAGCTTAGCGGAGCACTTCAGAGCGCAGTGCTTAACATTAATTAGTATATGAGCGCAAATTGATTCGTAATGGTGGACTCGTGGCGTGTTGATTTGCAAAATACTTGGGTTTTTTACCCTCGTGCGCGAGCCACACAACACAACAGCAGCGGGTTTACTAATGGTTTAAGTAATTCTGTTTCTGGGCGAGGAAACCTCTGCTTTGCCCAGGCGAGTTGGTTGCGTTTGTTTACGACCGTGGCAATTGAGGGCTGGATGCTAGTTGGGGTATTAAGCCAGCGTGAATGATGGTTACACACTTGGATGAAGTATTGGAGGAGCTTGAGTTGGGTTTAAGTTTCAGGCGTGACATCGTATAAAGTTTATGCGGAAATGTTGGTTGGTGTATGAAAGGACAATTCAGTGCTTTATTGTTCTTGAGGAATTTGTTTATAAGGTGATTGGGAGGTACAGTTTGCTATAGGGTTAAATGTTATGCATTCATATGAAGTACATACACTCCTTCAGGACATGTGCGGACCGTAAAAGTAAATTTAAATGCTAGTAATTATTTCGCATGGATGCTAAATATTAAAAATCATATTACGAGCACATTAATTATATAATAAAGTTAGCAAGTTAAAGACGCTTAGGGACTTCTCATGTCTTATTGTGGGCCCTGTGAGGTGAATTTTGATGCTGACGAGAACTGCCTTCAATTATGTTCAATAAACAGGCGATAACAATCAGTTATCGTGCGTGGCGCGTGGTGCTCTTTGAAATCGCAATGCGTGCGATGCTAATCTCAGCCAGATTCACAATGCACAGCTTCCCAGCTACCGTGCGGATCCGCCACGTATCTGCCGATTCGAGCGTATAATATGTATAATAGGTACATGCATGCGCGGGCCAACAAACGAAACAAACACGAACAAACGCATCCGAGGCGCGCACATACGAAATTTGCGCGGCTGCAGCCGCCTTAGTGCGCGGCTTAAGTAATGGCCTCTTGTCGTACAATTACACCGAACAATGGCCATTATATTGTTATCGACTTGCGGGTCGGCTGAGAAAAATTTTTGGACTTATTACCAATCGTCCTGAAATACATGCGAAGCTTGGTTTCTTTCATTTGCTTCTTCGCCATTCAATTTTCTAGTGAATTTATTTGGGATTTGAAGAGTGCGGTGTTGAGAAGAGTTGTGAATTGGCATTAAGCGAGAAGCTGCAGCAGGAGCTGAGCAGTTAATGAATGGTTGCACGTTGGCGTTGAAAAGTTCGGAAAAAAGTTGCGTATGTGATAAAATGCTGAAATTGAGAAATCGTCAGATGCGCAATTCCATCGCAGACTGCAACAAAATGCTTCGGGAGATAAAGAACTACAGGGTATTTCAATTAAAGGCCAAAAATGCACCATTATACAATTAAGAATATACTTTTCTGGCACCAGTGCAAATCGCTATAAAGCAGAATTCTCCTTTAAAATCACTACAGGAAAGATTCATGCCCTTCTCCTAAACTTTGAAGATAGCTCTGTTGATATCATTTTTAGCTGTTGGTAGATGCCAGTTTGCTACACTGAAAATTTCATTATTGCAACTTTTTTCTTTTATCCAACGCATGTAATGATGTGTTTTTCTCGTCGCGATTTGCGAGCCGGTAGTCAACCGACGTTTCCACGCGTTTCCATGCATACAGCGCGCTTTTCTCCCCATTTGGGCTTACCGACCAGCTGCCGTTTCGCGCGCGCAATAACACTATAATAGGCGAGCTAAAAGCCATGCTGTCTAGCAGTTTTCCATCGGAATTGGAATTGCGTCGCAAACCAGTCCTTTCGTCGAATTTGGTATCGGCTTCGGCGGCGTGCGCGCGTAAATCTGCAGCTCTTCTATCGCTATGCGAGCAGCGACTACTAATTACACGAATTAATTGTTATTTACTAAGTTTATTCTCAACGTTTGCCTCTGGACAGGGAGATGGAATAAAATATGGTTTGCAGTTGATTAGAAGCAAATTGAACTTGATCTCATCGATGGAAAGATTTCATATTGGTAGAAATCTTTGATGCCATTGCAATATATATCTTTTGAGATGTTCATGTTGATGTTTCTGGGAGTTGCATTGGAACACCTTAGTGTTGTACAGAAGAAAATGGATTTTTCTACCTCCGGATTCTTTGAATCTGATGATTATATCGATTCATGTCAGTGATACCATCTCAATTAATTGCTTTTAAGAAGCATTTTTTAATATTTTCGCAGTGATCTCGATCTCAAAAAATGATCTTTTCTTCCAGGACGAAAACATGTCCATGGTTGACTCATCGGGCGAAAGCAGCGACGGTGAGTGCCCCGATCAGGAGCAACAAGATTTACGCATTGCAACTACAACATCCCCAATCATCGCCCCTTCATCGTCAAAGTCTGTATCCGTCACCGTCACATCTTCAGCTTCTCGCACAATGACATCAAGCAATTCAAGCTTGACGAAACCATCTCTGACCGCGGCATCTACAATCACAGCACAATCAACACAATCCCAATCAATCCCAATCTCCTCCAACGCTAATAAAACAAATGGCACCTCTGCAAGCTCCAACGCCAGCTCTAACCATCCAGCACCAGTTACGACAACCCAGTTAATGTCACCACTCCTCTATCAAACACCTCAAGGTGTAATGTATGCTACCCCATCGAGCAATGGTATGATTTTTAGTTTGGCAAATGGAAGCGATCCCACGATGGGGCAGTTTATCACAATACCGTTGTCACTAATGACGGCTGCTAACGGTCAAGGTGAGCTGGATTTGTCTAAGCGGAAGTGACGCGGGCACACGACGTGCTTCCGCCTGCGTGCTTTCCTCTCGGAAACTTCGGAAGTTGCGCGGATTACCGTACGGTAATTAATATTCGATAAGAGGATGATGTACCTATCAGGGACATCATGAAGTAAATGCTACTAGATCTGAGTAATTTGCGGGGACATTTTGGAATTGGTTTTTATTTGGAGGTTTTTTTTTAGGATGCAGACGAGGTATTACCAAAACGGTTAGAAAAACTGGTTCGGTAGTATTTCGGGAGCGGTCTTGGCTACCAGCCAGGAGTTACATAGATAGTGAAGTGAAGGCGCCGCGTGCTTGGTAATACCGCATGTTGCGGGAAGTGAAAAATATCTTTCATATAAACAATGCACTTTAATGTTGTTGTTTTTTTTTACCTCACGTGATTAATTGAATCATCAGCGTGACTGGTTGCTAAAGCTCCTATCCCATCATTCACTGTGAATTCACTCATTCACAGATAATTTTATTGGGAATTTGATAATTAAATTCTTGTATAGCAATTAGCCATGTTTATCATCATCACCTACTTAAGCCTTAATTTCCATGAAACGTTTCTTCACATTTGCCTAATCTGCCTGGCGCGTGCGCAAAAGATGCAGAATTAATTACTTATTCATCCCTTGTAAGTACGGATGCGATTGAAAATAGTCTTTCGTGTAAATAACCTATTTTTGAATGTTTTGCGCTTTAGTACGCGAAACTTGTTTGACTTTTACACACGCTGCATCTAGTTATTCGTACACTGTTGCCTCGCCGCAAGTCCACTAAAAATATGTGGTATTTACACGATTTGCGCCTATGTATAATTATAGTTTAAACCATAGACTCGGCCTACTATTACTGACAATTCGAGTATTCTCCGCATAGTTGTATGTAGTCGAAAATAGTCGACGGTACTTACTTATTTTAGGACGTCGAGTACTGGATGTGGGAATATACCAAATGTAAATGTGCTTTGAGCTTTGATTTTGGCGGATTATCCGACTGAATTTCATAATTTAATATTAATCGACGGTACTTTTTATTGTTTGTGACGCAAGCTAACCAAAGGGAGTTTGTGATGATATGTTATAACAAATATCAAAATTAAAAACTAACTCTTTGAGTTTGTAGTTTATTTTTGATTTCCTTTTGCTAGTCAATTATGGTTTACGCTGATTGAATGATTGTTGATAGTTTTGTTTGTGTAACTAGTACATAATTAAATTTAGAGTAGTAAAATTGAGAAATGAAGTGGAATGTGCCTTTTATTGAGGGAGGAAACGAAGGCCTAGAGGAATAGTGTATTGAAACATAGTTTATACAGGATTTTAAAATTCCTTTTTTCGTACAAGTATTCTATACAAATCAACTGCCAAATATAATTTTAAACATTCTCATTGTAATCTGTCAACTCTCTGGATTTTGGAGTTCAAAATGCTCAAGACGAACGAATTGTAAATATTTTACGGTAACTATATTGTAATTAGAGTAAAACAAGAACAAAATTTATGAAAAATATGTACACTTGTAAGAAAATGTAATACTTTTTGTAAACAATGCTTTATTTATAAATAACAGGAATTACAATTCGATTATCTGCAACTCGTATTATAAGCATTACGAAAAAAGGATAAAACGTTTGAATTAATGAAAGGTAAGTCTGAAATTCTAAGCCTATTTGAGTATATGGCGCCAAGTTGAGTATGGTGGAATGTAAGGAACAAATAAAACTGTTTTATTTTTACACTGGACAAAAATAGGCAATGGGCTGACCGTGTGGAGCTTGACTAGGACTGAATGCAACTTGAGATGAGGATACAAGGTTTTTGGTATAAAACAGATTGCAGAAGGAGATAAAATCTTCTAGGCCTTAAGGAAGTTTAATCTTGTTTACAGAGTATCGTAAGTGTTCTATCATGGGAATTTTTCATCCTAGTGTTAATTACCGCAACCACTGTGTAGATCTTTGCTCAAGTCGGGAATTGCAGCTTGTTTAATAATCACAACGCGTTCTGGTGATTAGCACGATGCGGATGGCCCATCAGGCATTTTAGCGAGTCGACTTGCATCGCACTGAGTTACACTTCGAATGCACAATGAGCAATAAAGAGCTCTGAAAGTCTTAAGCTTCTAGTAAGGATTACACGTTGAAGTTTCATATTAATGTTTAAAATTATCATGGTGATCTAATCATAATTAACTTATTATTATCTCATTTTATAATGTTAGAGGTGTTTAATTCTAAATAGGTGCTTAGTGGAAGGCATGGTCTTTCTGTTGGCTTTCTCTTCATCGAGGTGTTGGACAGTGGCGAAAAACAAAATCTTTTTACATTAAATCCACATTAAACATTCATAACGCATATGCATCCGCGGTGCCCTCCCGAGCTGTTGCAGCCCTATTTGGGCATCCGACTGGGCCATCCGCAATTATTTCCATAAATTAATTACGTACTCACCACCCGACACCATTCGGTAGCACCGGCGTCGGCTGCAATCACTTCTGGCGAAGTTGAAAAAGTGCGCTGCGTTCTTCCTCCTGTTCCTTTGCACTGCATTTCAAAGTGATGACACTGTTGATATTTTTTCTAACTGCGTTAAGAAGGGCCATAAAATCAATGTTCTTGTCGCTTACCAGGAGTTGCAAACAGTAGCAAATCATATTAATCGGCTAAATCAACACTCAATTATTATTAAATGGGTGTCACTAACGTGCGATACAATCACGTCCATTACTCAGGGTCAATCACAATCATCTCACGTTGCGAGATTCAATCGAATACATAAAATTATTTCATTTTCTCGATGTGGTCGCTGGTGATGGATGGATGACTCTTTGCGTACAATAAATCCCTCCATGAACAATGCACCACATTGCACATTTGCCGCGCGAAAGCTCTCATAACGAAGGTGAAACGAATTGCTTTAGGTCATTAATTAATTGCCATACAGCAGCACGTATCGCAGCATCAAAGGTCGTTGTAATACGTCTTTCTAGCGACCGATAAATCCATCTTGGTCTGATCAGGATCAACATGCAGCACGCAGGTGTTGTTCTGGGCGCTAATCGTTTATGCACTCTGCATTTGCGTCGAAATAATTTAGACCAAATCGAGCCCAATGCTGCACGCACAATGCGAATTGTCCAAGGACGCATCTCGCGCCCGCGAACCTGACTTAGGAGCTGCCGAGTAATTTGCTTCAGATCAATGCGTATTTGGCATTACTGCCTGCTGTGCGCATTCCGAGTATGCATTGGAAGCGTAGAATGTATGCAGTATTTTTATTGTGAGAAGTTTAATGACGTTGATGACTTTACCTCGGTCTATTTTTTCTAGAATTTCGAAAATGCAAGAAAATTATGCACACCAATTAACCTAGAACTAAATTAAAATAGTCAAAGAATAATGTTTATTTAAGGTTTAAATATCATCGGAAGAATTTCCTGATCTGATATTCGTATGGTTCACTGATAGAATAACCTGTTGTATTCATTATATAGAATTGCACAGTTCTCTCAGATTTTAATTCCATCAAAGTTAATTAACCCATCGACTGATAAACTCCGTTTTGGATACATAATAATAACAGTTTGTTAGTTATGGAGTTGGGAATTTCATAATTAAACCAAATTACACAAAAGCGCTTTATAATCGTCATTTAAATTATTCTTTTTTGCTATGCTGATAATTCTCTAATATTACAGTTAATGAGAAAGGATCCAATAATCGAATTCGCGTGACAATTTCACGTTGCGTTCTAAAATCCAATTGGATTCCTTGTACTTCCTCTTGGTATATTTTAACACATTCGATAAAAATTCTTTCGCATAATCATAGGCATCATTTCATTAAAGCAAGAATTTAATGATTCGATCACATTCTAAAAAACATCAGTAGAATTATATTTTTTTTCTTAAACCGGAAACGGTCTAAATCATTGCGGAAAAAAAGCAATTGTCTTTATTATACGACAAACTTGCTTCTGCTGCCCTCCTGTATTCACCTATTCAACTCAAAAACTGATGGCATTCAGACATTACGGCCAACTGTAAGGACTATGTAGCTGTTTGCATAAAACCTATTTGAGATTACTATGAATTCTGAATAAGGATCTTTTCGAAGGGTGTAGGCATGTGTTTTTTACGCAAATTGAGCGACTGGGGATTCTTTTAGGGTGTTATTTAATATAGGCTAATTTGCAACTCGTTTCAAGAAAATCTACTCTGATAAGGACGTATTTCAAGAAATATGGTGCCAATCTTTCTTGGTGAAGTTAATATTTGTTGTTTATTGCAAATGATTTAATAATTCTAATGTTTTGAATGTGCCATTTTTGAACCTCTTCAAAACATTAGACATTCTCAGGTTGCATATTTTACAGTACTTTCCTATTTCCTGGCAACTTAATTGCACTTTCCGAGTGATTTCTGCGACTAGCACAACATTATCAGTTGCACAAATTAATCGAGGAAATCCGTCGTAATAACTCCCATTCCCTCTCCCAATTCAAAACTTTATGCGCGTAATGGTATACGTATAAGTAAACTGCTTTCGTTGGCTTGGTGGAGGTCAAACAGCCTGTTTACGTCGCCAGCATAGAAACTAATTCCACTTCTCTACTATACATTCAAAGCAGAATAAACTTAAGTGAGCTGAGTTAAATCACTAGCAAGCGCATGCTATGTTTCGCATGTTTGTCGCTGACTTGCAACCCGACGTGTTGTGAAGGCCGTAAAATCAAAGTAAAATAATAACACTCAACATAGCAACCCCACCATGTTGCTAAGAAAAAACATAAGTAAACTCGGTTCCCTCACCTCACAACACTTCCTGTTTCGGGTAAGTTTAGCTAAATTATGTTTATTTTTACTTTCTGTTTCACTACCAATTTAGAGTATATCTAGTCTACTTAAGTACCATTATTGTAGTCATGCAGATTGAGCAGTAATCAACCAAACTTCCCCGGTGCTCGCACATCCTGGACAGAGAAACTCAGCTTTATCAAACCAGACAAGCATGCTCCTATTCCAGTTTATAGAGTTATGGATAGACTGGGAAATGTCATTGTACCATCTGAAGATCCCCAACTGAAGCCTGAAATCCTAGTAAAAATGTACAAAGACATGACTTTACTTAATGTTATGGACAAGATTCTCTACGAATCACAACGTCAGGGTAGAATTTCCTTCTATATGACCAACTATGGTGAGGAAGGTAGTCACATTGGAAGTGCAGCCGCTCTTTATGATGATGACTTAGTCTATGGTCAGTATCGCGAGGCTGGTGTCTTACTCTGGCGTGGATTTTCCCTGTCACAATTTATGAGTCAATGTTATGGTAACATTGATGATGTTGGTATAATATTTCATCTTGTAAACTTATTCTGGTCATATTTTAAACTTTTATTTTTGTACTAGGTAAAGGTAGACAAATGCCTGTGCATTATGGCTGTGCTGATCTGAACTTTGTCACCATCTCCAGTCCTCTTAGTACACAAATGCCCCAAGCTGCTGGGGCAGCTTATGCCCTCAAGGGCAAAAACAGGGCTGTTATTTGTTATTTTGGTGAAGGAGCTGCCTCTGAAGGAGACGCACATGCTGCATTCAATTTTGCTGCCACTATGGAATGTCCAGTATTGATGTTTTGCAGAAATAATGGATATGCAATTAGTACACCAACAAAGGATCAGTATAGAGGTGATGGTATTGCTTCTAGGGGTGCGGGATATGGAATGACAACAATTAGAGTAGATGGTAATGATGTATTTGCTGTTTATAACGCAACAAAACGCGCCAGGCAATTTGCTGTGAACGAAAACAGGCCGGTGTTGATTGAAGCATTAACATATCGGTAAATCAGTGCACTAGTAATTATAATATTGCATCTAAAGTCGATATTTTTGTAGTGTGGGACATCATTCCACGTCAGATGACAGTACAGCATACAGACCCAAAGAGGAAGCTGAACATTGGACGAAATATGACTCGCCTATTAACAAATTAAGGATGTACATGGAAGCTAAAGGATTGTGGAATGATACAAAGAATAAGGATTGGATTGAGGAGGCTAAGAATTCTATAATGACGTCATTTGCTGTTGCCGAAAAGAGACCAAAGCCGGATTGGTCTGAAATGTTCAAGGACGTGTACAAAAACATGCCCAAGCATCTAATGTATGTACGAAATGTTGCCTACATTAAGGGAATAAATGAAATGTTCTTTACAGTGAACAAATGACCGAAATGAAGAAACATCTTGACGCACATAAGGACAAGTATCCACTGAAACACTTTGGTTTGTAAACTCCAATGCAAGATTCTGTGTTGAAAAATATTTTGTAAACTAAAATTGTTAAGGCTGCACCCATTTGCCACATCCTGGGCATCCTAAAACACACTTGTTTTAAGTTACTGATTCATTGCTTGCTTATTACCACCTCAATGAAGTTTATTCACATACAAATGTACTGAACAGTAGCAAATAAGACAAAGCTTAGTTTTAGAGAAAAAAAAAAATAATAGTTTAAAGACGGCGTCCACGACGGCCACCCTTCCTGCGAGTAGAATCGGATGGGATTGGCGTGACATCTTCTATGCGGCCAATCTTCATGTTGCTACGTGCCAATGCCCTGAGGGCACTCTGGGCACCTGGTCCAGGGGTTTTTGTTTTGTTGCCGCCGGTGGCACGGAGTTTAATGTGTAATGCAGTGATGCCCAAAGACTTGCACTTCTCAGCAACATCCTATAACAAGAATTTAGCTATCTATTTATCAAATTAAAATGGTGATTATTTCCTTACCTGGGCAGCTAACATGGCAGCATAAGGAGAAGCTTCATCTCTGTCAGCTTTGACTTTCATGCCACCAGTAATCCTAGAGATTGTTTCTCTTCCAGATAGGTCGGTGACGTGCACGAAGGTATCATTGAACGAAGCAAAAATGTGCGCAACGCCGAAAACAATCTCACCCTCCCGAACCTGGGGTCCCAAAGAAACCTGAACTTCCTCCTTCGGTGCTTTTCCTTTACGTGGTGCCATGTTTACCTAAAATGTCGAGACTTCTTTACGATATATTTCAGCCATGTGAAGTGGATGTCAAAAAATTGGCAACATGGGCACTTGTAGACACAATCATAACCATACAACGATGTAAATGAATCCGCGCCTATTTCAGCAATCTGGCACGACTTCACTATATTTGCTAAATTAATTTGCAAGAAATTTGATATAGAGCATGTCTGTGCACTTATTTATCTCATGTAAAGCTGAAAACTTGAAGAAAATTAACTCTCTTACTCGTACCAACGTTGTGTTCCCGAACAGCGTAAACGTAGAAGAGGGCGCGCCTATCAGCTCAGATTGGCTGGTAAGGAACACGCCTTGCTGCGCATGCGTGCAAGTATTGATTTTTGTCGAGTACCGTTTTACACCTACAGAGGACGCTGAAGTGAGGGATTAACACTTATCCATGGAAGCCAAACAGAGATGCCAATAACGTTCATTGGATTATCTGTAGTAGCTGCTTGGTAGGTTCCCTCCAACGCCTTCAGCTATTTCCCGTTAAGCTGGGAAAGCTACAGTTTACTAAAATTTTCTCGCTGGATTTGATAGACGCACACGAGCGCAATGCAGAGAATCAAACGAGTTCGCCCCGGTCCAAGCGAGAGAATGTTGGTGTGTGCTTCACAGCCGTGACTAGACGAGCAAGGGACCAGCGGGGCCAGTGGACTGCGATCCGCTCGCCATATTTGTTGTTGTTGATGGGGGAGGCGAGTCGTACACGAATAGTGATAGACATCGAGTTGAGGCTGGCAGTGCGTAGGGTGCCTTAAAAGGGTAATAAGCGATTGAACAGAAAGTTTGAGGATCCACCATCGTGTCGTGCGACCAACGCTGTGATTTCTCCAAGAGTTCTTGATACGTAAGTTAGCTAGCGATAGTGTCGCCTTGGTGTGTGTGTGTGTGTGTGCGTGACTGCAAGGCAAGGGTCGACGATCTGTGGAAGTACGAGTGAGAGGTGCACAACCATTTTCCTTGGATGTGCCTGTGTTTGCATTGGCATGCATGGATAAGGCCCACGAAAATGTGCATTCTGGAGAGTTTGCGGGAGAAATATGTGCTAGGAATGAATGAAAATGTGCGAATCTTGTTGAATTGATGGACTTATCGTAAACTAAGGCATAGTCCAAGGGACATCCATGGGCAGCGCCGCGACGAGCATAAAGCGCAAGTTCTTTGTTCTGGCGGTTCATCTGAACTCGCTGCATTGGTTCATGACGGATTGATTTGTCTATATACAGGTCGTAGGGACGCGCGAGGAACGTTGTGCGGCATGTATGCAAGTGTCTGAGGGCGGCGGAGGCGAAGGTCTTTTGCTTTGAAGTTGTGGCCACACTCACCCGTCAAAAGTGGCGGGCGCCGGTGGAGGTGGCGGAGGTAGCGGCGGCAATGGGAGTGGAGGAGCCGCCGCGGATCATGCCTCGGCGATGATAGAGTGGGAGGACGGGGACAGATTCAGTTTTGAAGATTCGGATCGCTTTGAGGAGGATTCGCTTTGCAGTTGGACTTCGGAGCCGGAGAGTGTCTGCAACAATTGGCGGGGGTGGAAGCGGCAGAATAATTGTAACTACAGCTATAGTGGGTCCGGGAAGGGAAGCCGGTCAGTCATTGAAGGTAAGACATTGTTGTCATATGACAACATCAGTTATTGTTTATTATGTTTATGCTTTGTTGCAATTTGTACACATTGCATTATTGTTAATGGGGATCTTTAATTTGAACTGAGTTGCCGATTGTGCAAGGGCAACAGCTGACGTCGATTTTTTCCAAGGCCGATGTCTTCCTGCCCGGTGCCGCTGTTAGAATTTACGCCCCGTATGCATCAGGTGTTCTTAAACTGGTTTCTTCTTTCCTTGTTGCGCTGGTGGAGGCAGTAACTTTGACTTAACGTTCACCTGCGCCAAGTCAAAGAGCAGCTGGGCAATCATTCAGCCAGCCTCCTTTGGCCCTTGTTTGCTATTGACATTGCTTTTCTCAGACGTTGGCTCATCAGGGAACAGAAGGTGTTGTTGAAGCTGCGACGGCCGTATAGACAGTGCCGGAGGCTACATGCCAACGACCTCAGAATACTGATTTTTCTTAGAATAACATAATGATTTATAAATAAAATAATGAGTTTTACTAATCCAAGAATGATTTTTCGATTAGAAAAAAGCGCGGTGCCTTCACTAACTGAACTTGCTGCAAAATGTGTTGCATCCCATATTCCCTTCGAGCTTGTGGAGCATTTTTATCCGCCCGTTCCGGAGCAATTACAGCTCCGCATTGCCTACTGGAGTTTCCCAGATAATGAAGAAGATATCCGATTGTACTCTTGTTTGGCGAATGGATCTGCCGACGAATTTACTCGGGGAGAAGTTCATCACCGAAGCCATTGCGTTAAAGATCCTTTACAAATTGGTAAGAAACTGCTATAACGGCCTTGGACGAAGGGTGTAATTTATTTTTTTCCACAGGTTTTCACCTGTCTGCAAGTGTTCAACATTCTCGAATTCCACCTCAAAAAGTAGCCGTTACTTTTGACAGGCGGCGGATTACCTCGTGTCTATGCACATGTTCATCTCAAGCATATTGGTGTTCTCATGTTGTTGCAGTGTGTCTTACTAGAATCCATTGGGTAGGTTTCTATCTGTGAAACTGTGATTGAATAAAAATCAATATTATCCGTTTTAGCCGCATTTGGTAACCCTACGCGCGCCTGTATCAGAATCCCTCTCGCGCTTGCATCGTGATCAACTCCAGAAGTTTGCCCAGTATTTAATCAGTGAGTTGCCTCAACAAATACTACCTACAGCTCAGCGTATTCTCGACGAGTTACTTGGAAGCCAGCCCTCCGTTATCAATTCAGTCTGTGGGGCTCCAGATCCTACAGCTGGTGCATCCGCAACCGATCAAACATCTTGGTACCTCGACAACAAGACACTACATGGGAACATCAAGAAAATTCTAATCAAGTTTTGCGTTCCGGCCCCAATAGTCTTTAGTGATGTCAACTATCTCAGCACGACAGCGCCGCCGGCGGCGCAGGAGTGGACTTCATTACTGCGCCCCCTTCGAGGCAGAGAACCAGAGGGAATGTGGAACCTACTTAGTATTGTCCGAGAGATGTTCAAGCGTAATGATCGCAATGCGATTCCTTTGTTGGAGATCATTACTGATGAGTGTATGGCTTGTGAACAGATTCTTGTTTGGTGGTTTAATACCAAAGTGGCTCTGCTCATTGGCAGTTCTGGATACGGCGGTGGAGGTGGTGGTGGGGGCGGTAAGCACAACAATGTAAACAGCAATACTAATGCCTCTCAGCATGCGTGTTCATCACTTTGTGATGAAGTCGTGGTTTTGTGGCGCCTTGCAACATTAAATCCCGGGTTGGCCCCTCAGGAGCGGGATATGCTGCATCATCAGTTTACAACGTGGCATCTGAAGGTAACTGAAAAGGTTGCGAAGTGTCGCAGTGGCAGCAGTAACACTGGCAGCAACAAAAATAATGGTCTTAAGTTAGATCTAGAGGTATTCACTGGTTTTAAACCTGCTATCGAAGCATGTTATCTTGATTGGGAGGACTACCCAATGCCTGGGATAACCTATACCCAGGATACAAACCCAATGTATCATTGCCCTTTTACTTGTTTTAAACAAGCGGGAGAAAGTGGTAGTGGGAGTGAGAATAAAGTACCCCAGGTGAATTCTAGTAAAGCTGTCCTGAATTGTGAGCACATTTCAACGCATTCTCAACGACATCATCGCGTAACACGATTAAACTGGGATATGGTGGGGGTACAGCAGGATGCACACGGTGCCGTTTTTCCAGAACGGCGTGATGGTAATCGGTCCAGCGTGAGCAGTGAAGGTTTCTGTGAAAATGACGATGAGATTGTCATGTTACCGCCGCCAGTTTACGTCTACGATTCTCAGGAAGCTGCCAGTGATTCATCAAGCAGCAGTAGTAGTAATGTAGATTCCAATAACGCTTCCGCCCAGCAGTCCACTAGCGAAGAGAGTGATGAAAAGAAAAAGGACTTGGAAAAGGATGGTGCATTGGAAAGGAGAGAGAGTAAAGATGAATCCTCTTCTGATCAACAATCCGCTGCAAGTAGTGATGAGTATAATGTCTATTTTTACAACGCTAAGGAGAGCCTTGGGGAAACTAGTAAAGGTAAGGTGGAAGGAGAAGAAAAGACAAGTGTGTTTGCTAATTTGCGCCGGTCTGATGATCCTTGGGATGTCCTTTTTGCAAGGGCGGAAGGTCTTCACGCACATGGACATAGTCGAGAGGCTTGTATGTTAGCAGTGCAGCTCGCTGAGGAATTGTTGGCTAATCCACCTGATTTGATGATTGATATTCCTCCTATTCCCAAACGGAAAGGGAAGAAACAGCAGGTTAATCCGGCTACACATCAATTGAGTTGTCTAGCATCAGCTACACTTGCAAAATGTGCTTTTCTGTGTTCGGTTCTCGCTGAAAATTCGGAACATTCACATTTAGCCTTTCGAGTTGGTATGTTTGGTCTTGAAATGGCACGTCCCCCTGCGTCGACAAAACCCCTTGAGGTTAAACTTGCTAATCAAGAATCAGATTTGGTTAATTTACTGAAAAAGATTCCGCTTGGTATCAGGGAATTGCAGAATTTGCGCGAACGTGCTGAATTGTTGAAAGAAGGAACTTTGAAATCGCGTGGAGAGGCTATGTTACCGATTATGTTGGCTAGTTTTATCTTTGACGCGTTGGCTATGCCTACATTAATTGGACGCGAAAGATCACGTTCGCCATCACTGCGTTTGCCAACGGATGAAATTCTTGGTTTTGAGGCAGCTGTTGCTGCACTTGGCTTGAAAGCAAATGTATCTGAAGCTGATCATCCTTTGCTTTGTGAAGGAACCCGTCGTCAACGCAGCGACTTGGCAATCACTTTACTAGTGTTTTACAAGGATTGTTGTTGGAAAGTGGCTCGTATTATGGACCGTTTGCTTGATCGTGAAATTCATCAACTGCTTAAAACGCCCATCCTCAGCTCATACTACTCCAGTAATCCACCAATTAAAAGCCAGTTCTCTAATTTAAAACGTGAAGAGCATGATAAGGTGATGCCGATCAGTACTTTTATGCCCCAGCCCGAGATGTTAGCTGATATGGGCAGTAGCAGTCGTCCACATAGCTCAACCAGCGCTGAAATTGAACAGAATATGGGCGCTTTGAATCTAGGACCCTCTACGAGTACTGGTCCTCCGCCTGGCGGTCTACAAACTGTCACAACAACACGTCCCAAGGAAGGTCGGTACAAAGGAAAACGTGCGTACCCATCCATTCCGAATCAACCATCTGAAGCAAGTGCTCACTTTATGTTTGAGTTGGCGAAGACAGTTCTGATTAAAGCTGGAGGTTCCAGTAGTACCTCATTGTTTACGCAGCCGAGCACGAGTCAGAATCATCATCGTGCACTGCATATGTGTGCGTTCCAACTGGGACTATACGCACTTGGGTTGCATAACTGTGTCAGTCCCAATTGGCTGAGTCGTACGTATTCTTCTCATGTATCTTGGATTACTGGGCAAGCTATGGAGATAGGTGCAGCTGCAATTTCTTTCTTGATTGAGACCTGGGAGAATCATCTGACTCCACCGGAAGCCGTTAGTATAGCAGATCGCGCTTCGCGTGGATGTGATCCGAATATGGTGCGAGCGGCTGCTGAACTTGCGCTGAGCTGCCTTCCGCATGCTCATGCCTTGAACCCACAAGAGATCAGTCGTGCGATTTTACAGTGCAAGGAGCAAAGTGATCTTATGTTAGAGCATGCTTGCCTTACTGTTGAATCAGCAGCTAAAGGAGGTGGTGTATATCCAGAAGTCCTCTTCCAGGTGGCTCGCTATTGGTATGAATTATATCTTCGTCACACTCCAGGCGGTGAACAGATCATTGAAAATGAGTCCCACGAAGCCCTGTTAGATCCACATGGTGCACTGGTCGCTCTAATCGAGACACCCGAAATACCTCAACCGCCGCCACCGGTTGTGGTGACCACAGCACCTCCACAATACGTGCCGTACGCGTATGGCTTTACCGTGCATCCGCATCTGAGCTATGGGGGCCCTATACACCCTCCCCACATGCAAATGTACTTACCTGCACCACCGCCGCAGTTCCAGACGTACACTGCAGCTCCACCACCGCACACATCGAGCGGAAATCCACCTCCTGGACAGTATCCTATGCAAGGCCCGCATCCAGCGCACCCTCCGCCGGTTGCTCCAGCTGGGACGTACCCTGGATCGCCAGCACAATTTCCACCTCCGGCGAATTATCCACCCCCACCACAGCCCGCACCACAGTATCCGGCACAAGCGTATCCACAGCAAGGCGTGCAGTATCCACAATCACCGCAGACACAGTATCAACAGCCGCCTGCTGCATATGGTGGAATGCCACCGCCTGTTCATCAGTACTATGGGGCGCAGGTTACAGTCGCGCCACAGCCCGCAAGACCTGGGCATATGTATGCATTGGCTCCTAGTGGAGCTCTGCCTGTTGCAAGACCACCACAGCATAGGCAACAACAGCTGTCACAGCCGCAGCTCAGGTATTTACTGGCTGCGTATAGGGTTGGTATGCTGTCGATGGAGACGCTTGCGAGAAGAGTGCATGATGACCGTCCGCAAGCAAAATACGCGAGGAATCCGCCCTATGGGGAAGATGTTAAGTGGCTTCTCCGTATTTCAAAGCACTTAGGTATGGCATTTAATTCCAAATTTAATTTAAAAGGTACATGGTAACTTTTTTGTTTCTTTTCAGGTACACAGTATTTACATCAGTTTTGCGTCTCTGCTGTAAATTCTATCGTGAGTCCTTTTGTCCTGCACGATGTTGCGATGGAAGCAGCACAGTATCTCGGCAATCTTGGACGCAACAATCCCGCGCTTGTAATGCGAACTGCCTTGACACCTCTGGTGCAAAAGTGTCAACAAATGTACATTCAGTGTATGCACCAGAAACTCTACCATCTGACACCCGCTGATTACGAAGACTTCGTTAGTATTGTGCTGGCTGCGCGCGCTGCTTTCCAGATAACCCAGGATGGCAGCACACAATTCAAGGAGTGGTTACAATCGATTAAAAGGTAATATTTTCTTGACGATCCACTTTTATGAGTTTATTTTACTTGGCTGATAATTTTCCAGGTCTAAATCTTGTAAGAAAGACCTATGGACACAAATCAACACCGCCCTGCAATCCAACCCCAAATGACAGCGGCCTGAAGTGAGGGCTTCACTGGAGGTGGTTGTCAGTGCACCTCCCAATGTGCCTGATGGCCCTCCACCACCCTCTGCGGTCCAAGGGACGTCCGGCACGCAGGCGGCAGTGGCAACGCCTGCATCTACGCCCACACCGTCCTTGGTCACGGCCATGGTCTACCAGCCAGCGGCGCTCGCTCTCAACATCAGCGACTGGCCGCCGCCGCATCCGGATCTCAGTTGATCGCCGCCATAGCGGCGGCAGTGGCGTCTCTTCTTACAGAACGTAAAACATGATGACTCAGTGTGGTTTTAAGTGCTCAGGTCTCTCTGCCTTCATTCATCCAGCATTCTCATCGGGTGGTGGCAGCCCCGAAATATTTATTTGCAACCCCATTCAAGGCGGCACTGCGACTCCATTCATTGTATCCACCGGTTTAGATGGCGTAAACTCTACTGCGACACGCAGTATAACAGCATATTATATATTTATGACAAGTTTACTTGGTTAATTAATTGATTTATTAGTGATTTATTTCTTAAATAATTAAGTTGACTGTTTATCTATTATTTGTTCCAAACAAAGTAAAGAAAGCAAGACTTTGCGTTGCGTCCAGATTGAGTGAATGGCCGTGTGCGTGGTTGAGTGATTGTATGACATAATTGCTGCATAGTTTATTGATATTTTTATATAGTAAGATACATTTATTGGTAAGATGACGATTTATGCATTGTTTGACGGATGTGTAAATCCGCGGAAAGATATATGACGTGAATGAAGAGAAAATTGAACATGACCCGAAAGTAATTGCAAGAAAATGCCCAAAATATGAGTTTACTTTACTTCAGGTTAATTGTTAATACGTGCCAATTATAATGTTTGATTTGGTACGCAGAATACAAACGGAAATCGTGGTAACACATCAAAAAAATTGATCTCGTAAAGTAAGAACTTTGATCGCGATATGCAAACTACACCAGTTCTGTACGACACAATTGAATAAAGACATTCAACATCCACGACACATTTTGTGAGGAAAACCTATTCAAGGGACCTTATTTTGTTGAGTATTAGATCATCACATTTTTCGTGACATGATAAGGTCCTTTCTTAGCTTCCCTCGCATTTAGTTTACTACCGAGCCTTTAACTCACAACAACACAAAACTGTAAATAAAGATTTGCATAAACTAGAGTATCAATGAGAGAATCAAGACCGACACGTGTATGATTATATGTTCTAGAAATATTCTGCAGTGAATATTTATGGAAAAACATATGACATGCAAGTTTATTTTAATTTACTTGTATTTATTTAGCACGACTATTTCATAGTTAATTCGTAGCTGTACTGTTATGTTAGTCTATTTTTTATTACTTTACAATAACGATTATTATGTATTTGGCGTATTTTTGTTTTGTCGTGAGACAACTATTCATTCCCTTCGGACACACACACATACCGACATATCTTCTACAACGATCAATGTATAATATTCAAGTCATCAAATGTTCTTTTGAATTTCCTCAATTACGGATGGAGTTGCGCATCCAATGCGAAGCAATATTTTTTACACGCTCGCACGGATTTTAAGTAGCGGATGCGAAGCAGGAGCGAGGAGCAAATGAAAAAAAGTAAAAATTCAGTGCCTGATAATATGATTAATTATATTTATGTATGATGTACAACTATATATCTGAAATATCTATCTGTCTAATGATTATATCTATTTATCTATCTGCATATATGGCACACGCAGCCGGCGAATCCATGTATGATAACTCTAACTTCTGTCTGGAGCTGTGTGATGTGCGTTCATTAATGATATGGCTAATTAAACGCTATCGACACTATCGTAAGTGAATGTTGTTAACTCTAACGTATATGTCGATGTAATTCAGTATTCAAAAAAGCCTTGCTGCATATTGCGGTAATCGTGCCGTAGATAAAGAAATGTATCAATAAGCGCATTTTATTGTCATATTTGCGGGATTTAGAGTATCCCCCGACTTTGTTTGCGCTTGGCATCAACCTGTTTGACTAGTGACACGCATCGCTCATTATATGGACAACTTTACATATTTCAAGATTAATTATATTACATAGATTATCTTTTAGGCGTACTAAGGCAGCATTAAAATAAAAACAGAAACTTAAGTCCATACCTCATTGGTAACATATGTAGCACTTGAGATGTAGTTCAATCAAACTGATAATCCTAGTGCACTATTGTATAATTAGTTAATAATCATGTCTGTTATCACTCTAGGTTCAAATGTGGCATCTCGTGCGGCGTAATCACAGTCATCACACGGCCGACATGTGCTAGTCTCGTGCCGAGTTTAATTCTACAATGCATGTCATCATGGATTAACTCTCTGCGCAAACATGATTAGCGTCATGAAATAGGACCTAAAAATACAACAATCGACGTGGTGATAAGTGGAAGTATTAATCAAGTAATTACTAAAGAGAGCTACACAAACATTAGCACTCATTACTGTTGGTCGCTTATCAAAATGGTAACATCGTTTCGCATGACTCTTAAGTTATTGTTTTAGAACGGCATCGAATTTCGTCAATATAGTACAAAAGCGTTTGGATTGATTATGGTAATATTAGTACGCGGGTACTTTGTGTGCAAATGTTAGAACAAACGGATAGCAAATATTTGAGTTTAATTTGCAGCGACGCGTGGATGCATTATAATTAAACAGCAGGCAAATTACACGCAGTTACCGCAGTGTTTTCTTCATACAAGGCATTGTGAACTATAATTTACATTTGTGTGATGATAAATGGAAAAATAACAATCTTCTTTGCAGGTAAACAGTCTCGGTAAATATTTGAACAATGCGTCGGTTTTTAGCAACTAAGTTACTATTTGTTGAGTGCAAATTACTCCAAATAGAACCAAAAAAACTAATTTTGGATTTATATCACTATCTATTACTAAGCAATGTCCGAGTGATATCTGTGTTATCATGACTTTCATGTAATCAATTTTAATTTGCGCAATTGTTTAATATGTTGTGTTTGTCCCACTAGCGCATTTAATTTATTTCATCATAAATTTTGCGGATGTTGCAATTTGCTTACATACGACATGCGCAAAATATACACTCGCACCCTAGTTTATAATTGGAATACATCAAAGTAATAACGTACAAGTAGTTACGTAATTTTCATGTGCGAGCATAATTTGCAACATTGTGTACATTAGTGTATGGCTTTTACAAGCGTGTTGCCAAGTTAGGTGTAGGTGTGCGAGGCACGTGCGTGTTATGTTATAGGTTTTTGCACTTCTGCACTTTCCGCAGGCGTCAGATACGCGGGTCCTAGCTGTGTATCCCCGCCACTATTATGGGTCCTAGCAGCGATAACGGACGTCAAAGTTTGACGAGGACATTGGCTCGCATTTCTAGTATAAAGCCAACCCGAAACAACTTCATTCAATCAGTCTTATCACGACTGCCAAACCTCCAATTTGGACGAATTACAGTCCGACTTCAAACTGGACCAGTAAAGTCATTTTTTAGGGATGGAGACTATCAACAAAGAGCAAACTATTGCTCTGCGCAATAAACATATTGGGTAAGGAAATATTGCATATAATTTCTAAATAGAAACATCTATATTGATTGATTTCTTTGTTTTGTTTAGTCAATCATGTCAACTGTTCTTCCGTGAAGACCCTTTGAAGATTGTTCGTGGACAAGGTCAATTTCTCTTCAATGAAAACAACGAGGCTTATTTGGATACAATGAACAATGTTGCTCATGGTAGGATTTTTATCAACTTTAAATTTTTTTCTAACTTAATTCTTCTTCAATAGTTGGGCATTGTCATCCCAAAGTAGTTCAGGCTGGCATTGAACAAATGTCTGTTCTCAATACCAACAATCGTTTCCTCCACGACAATATTGTTCTGTGCGCACAAAGAATCATCGCTACTATGCCTGAGGAACTCTCAGTTTGTTACTTTGTCAACTCTGGCTCTGAAGCAAATGATCTAGCTCTTCGTCTTGCCCAAATCCACACTGGAAACAAAGACGTCATCACGCTTGAGCAGTAAGTCCCATCTCTATAGTTCTTGCTTTTTGCTTTGCTTGTTTGCTTTCAGGCAATTTCTTAACTGTTAAGCGTGATAGTAAATCGTGCGTGATTCTAATTCAGTACCCACTGCTCACACCGCTCACACTGTGCAAACCATTGACTAATGCCTGAATTTCAATTCTTTTTTACAGCGTTTTGCCGATAGGATGATTCAGCTTGTTGTGCGTTTGTCACTGTTTTCAATTGGCTCATGAATTATTGAATAATTTATATCAATTTGACCAATAAACAGCAGGTTTTGAATGCATCCATTCCTAAGGATGTCCTGAAGAATATCAAGAAGATGCAGCAGTTTGTTTGGAACTTCCAGGATCAATCAAATGGACGTTGGCGAAATTAACAATCATCTTGTTTTCAGTCCAGGGATTCTTTTCAGTGCTTCTATCATTGTATTATGCTCACAACACACATTTATTTGATGGAGATACGCGCGGCGTGCGAGGATGTGATTGCCACTACTTACTAATTTTTTTAGTGCGTACCACGGTCACTTGACATCCCTCATTGATATTTCCCACTACAAGTTCAACCTTCCTGGTGGTGTTGGCAAGAAAGACCATGTTTACTTGGTAAGTCTATCTTCCAACAATTTTCAGATGTTAAACTTACAGCCCTTATACCCCAGGCATCTATTCCTGATGTTTATCGTGGTGCATTCCGCGCTGAAGAGGTAGACAATCCAACCGCTGGTTACGTTGACGAAATTGGAGAAATGTGCAGACAAAATGCTGGAAAAATGAGTGCATTTATTGCTGAGAGTATGTTGAGCTGCGGTGGTCAAATTCTGTTACCTCCTGGATACCTCCAAGGTGTCTATGTACATGTAAGGAATGCAGGTGGTGTTTGCATTGCGGATGAAGTACAGACAGGATTTGGACGTGTGGGTAAATATTTCTGGGCTTTTGAGCTTCAAGGAGTTGTTCCAGACATTGTTACTATTGGCAAGCCAATGGGCAATGGACATCCTGTAGCTGCAGTGGTTGTCCGCAGAGAAATTGCTGACAGTTTCACAAGAACAGGAGTTGAATACTTCAACACTGTAAGTGTGCAAAAAGCTTCAAAATAGGAGTATTTCTTAATTGGAATAAAATTCCAGTATGGAGGTAACCCAGTCAGCTGTGCAATTGCAAATGCTGTGATGGATGTAATCGAAAAGGAAAAACTCCAAGAAAACGCAAAGGTCGTGGGCGACTACCTGCTGGAACTATGCCGCGCTCTCAAGAGGCGATACACTTTGATTGGCGATGTGCGTGGTATTGGTCTATTCATTGGATTGGAGTTAGTTTTGAGCAGGGACACAAAGGAACCTGCTACTAAAATTGCATATTACATTACTAAACAGTAAGGCTATCCAAAAATATTCCACTTCTTAAATTGCAATAATCAATTATTAGGTTGAAGAAAGCCAAGGTTTTGATGTCAGTCGACGGTCCATTCAACAATGTTCTAAAAATGAAGCCCCCAATGATTTTCACCAAAGAAAACGCAGATCATGTTTTTACAATCCTTGATAGAATTCTTTCCGACGTGGAAGAACATCCAGAGTTTGGTCAACTGATCACCCAGGAACCAGCGCCTCGAGTACGAACAGACAGCTGCAGCTCGGAAGCTCGTATTCCTTCAACCACCATCGGCAAAGAAGCCATTATCAAATTAATTTAAATACTCCTATTTATTACAATTTATGTTATGTATATGTGATACTTTTCGATATCGAAATGTTATATTGTTATCTACTTATTTTCCATGAAAATAAATTAACCACATTAAATAATAAACTATATAAGATAAACTATTTAAAATTTTATTGCCTTAAAACATCTTATGTACAAAATCATCAGCTTTTCGCCTAACAAAACATACAAACCATGTAAATTCCTCTAAGTAGTTAAGGTAAATAACGGTAATTAAATTTAACGAAATGAAACGCATGATTAGAGGATACAGACGTTTTTCGGTTCAAATTACCACCCTGGTTAGCATCCTAAGGACCAACTGACTCGGTTTTTGATTGAGTCAATCCCGCCTTCCAAATCGACTTTATATATAATCGAAAGTTATTTCACTTTGAGCAATTTCTGTACAATCTCAACTACATCTGGTGGTTGCGGTAAGGCTGCTTGCTCAAGTGAGATAGCATAAGGCATGGGGACATCAGCACCAGTAACTCGTACCCCAGGTTGGTCCAGATGGAAGAATACTTCACTCTCCATTATTCTCGCCATAATCTCAGCACCGATACCACAAGTAGGCCAACCTTGCTCGACTGTGACAAGATGATTTGTTTTCATAACGGATTTACCTATCGCCTCGATATCCAAAGGACGTAGGGACCTGATGTTAATGACTTCACATTCAATTCCTTTGCCTGCGAGGTCTTTCGCTGCGATTAAAGCCAATTCGACGGCTTTAGAATGGGCTACTAATGTGACATGTTTACCGGGTCTTTCAATTTTGGCTTTACCAATTGGCAGAAGGAATTCTTTGGACATAGCTTCATCAGACATAGGAAATTGCACACCATATAAAAGTTCATTCTCCAGGAAGACCACAGGATCAGGGTCACGAATAGCGCTTTTAAGGAGTCCTTTGCAGTCTTCTGAGTTATAAGGAGAAACCACTTTAAGACCAGGGCAATGAGCATACCAAGCACCAAAACACTGTGAGTGTTGAGCTGCAACCCCAGCAGCAGCACCATTCGGACCACGGAAGACAATCGGTACATTGAATCGTCCTGCGGACATGTAGAATGTCTTCGCCGCTGAATTAATCACGTGATCAATAGCTTGCATTGAGAAGTTAAAAGTCATAAATTCGCAGATAGGGCGTAGACCTGCAAATGCAGCACCTACCGCTATGCCAGCGAAACCCATCTCAGTAATAGGGGTATCAATAATGCGTTTGTCGCCCCACTTCTTCCATAATCCTCGGGATACTTTGTATGCACCGTCGTACATAGCGACTTCTTCCCCCATGAGGAAGACTCGTTCATCGCGTTCCATCTCCTCATCGATGGCTGCGTTCAAAGCATCGCGCACTGTCATGTTTTGGGCTGCGTATGGTTGAGATAGAGACAGACATCTTAGGTATATACGTGGAATGATAGAATACCTTGTTACTAAGCAATTTAGAGCCATATTGAGAGATCTGAAAAAGTTGGGATATTTATGTATATATTACTTGGATTTATTAAGTACCAAAGTACTTACGTTGAGAATGATGAAGGTGAATCAGGTCGTCGCCGACCAGCAGCGAACAAGAGAAATTTAACTTAGAGAAACAGCACGTAGCTGACTCACGTAATATTGACGCCAGCAGCGATTTAGTACCACATGAGTAGTTGAGCAAAGCAGATTTGGATGCGTGATCAAAACATACGAGTTACGTTTACAGTCATCCACTTAACGCTTGGACGGTGAATGTAGTCCATGTAGGCGATGTAGGTTCTAGTTATGTAGTAGAGAATGTAGTATACTAATTCCAATTCGACTAGAGCCAGTGAGAGGTCACTAACAAACATGCCAAGGTATTTCTAAGTTGCACTGGAGTGACCTGAATTTTCCACAGGGATTAATGAAACCCATAAATTTACAGCACCAGATCACACTTCTTTGGATGTAACAAATCATCCATTTCTTCCAGGACAGTTACAATCGTATAAAACTTAAAATTTACCACGCTTCAAACCGATTACAACAAATTAAAATGAAAATATGATCAATACTGACAATTATTTGCCATGCCTATGTCAGCCAGGTCAATCTGGCGTTGGTTGCAAGCGCAGGCCCAAACCCATAAGACCTCTGGGTTTGATGGGGGCTTAAGACACACGTAAACCTCATGATGGATAATCGACCGCGTCGTGACCTAAGAGATGGCTATAATGCCGCTCAATCGATATCATTACACTCACAACTACACAACAACAGACGCCTCGAATGTAGCCACAGGGGCCTCATTGTCCATTGTGATCAGAATCCTGGTAGACATAGAGCTTTAGCAGTGTGTCAGACAGAGTGTAAACATGATATTGCCACCCAGGTACGTCCCCGAAATGCAGCAGTAGGGACGTGCTACAGCTCGTCTGTCCCCGCCGAGGAACCCTACTACATGATCCTGAAAACGATTTTAGATACCTTGCAGATGGTAAAGTCGGATAATGAAAGAAATCATCTAGATATCATGGAGTTGTTGCAGACTTTCAATGACACCGAAATGTCTGACTTAAACCGGTTGGAATTCCAGACAGAGGAATCAACACAACAATATGAGCCTCTGAAGAACTTTAAGGCAATACGTGAAGATTCTTCATCAAGGGCCTTTATTTCCGTGTCGAGAGGATTAGATCATGTGCAGAATGGAAGTGTACTGTATAACATGCAATGTGTGGACGCATGTCCACATTGTGGGATGACAATTAAACTGTTATTGACTGAGATTGAAGAGCTTAGAAGGATACAGTTCCATCTGATACATGTGCGTGCTGAGGCAAGTAATATTTTACGTGGAGTGACTGAAGCGGCTTTAACTAGTCCTAGAATAAAAGCTAAGTGTGGCTATGACTTGATTGAATAAGAGGTGTACTAAAAATAAATATACTAAACACATAAATAGGTGCTAGTTCTGTTGGTTATTGACTGGGTTTAATATTTGTAGCAATCGCACTGTGCACTTTTTTGGCAAGGTTGATTCTTCATGACAAGGCAGTTGAAAGGGCAATTGGCTTTACACTTCTTCGGCCCAGAGTATTCAACTTTGTTTGATTGCGATCCACAGCATCCAGTGCGAGTATTCATTAAATTGCTACAAAGCACAGCTTTGTCCACAAGGTCGTTCCTTTTGTTGCTAGTTTTCATTCCCTCGCATTTTCGCGAACACCGCCCATCACTGTCGGAATCCGATGAGTACCGGGAACTTCTCCTTTCCTTTGGTCTTTTATAACTCTCGCCACTATCTGATTCGTTGTCTGAATCGTTCCTGCGGCGACGCCTTCGGTTTCGATCTTTTCGTCGCGTTGATTTCCTCCGTCTTGACGAGCTCATACTGGGTGATCTGCTTCTTGATTTATATCTATCTTTTTTGCCTGATCTTTTACTACCTCTACTATTCCTACTGCCTTTGCTACCTTTACTGCCTCTGCTTTCTCTGCTTCCTCTGCTTCCTATGCTACCTCTGCTACCTCTGCTATCTCTGCTACCTCTGCTACCTCTGCTACCTCTG
>JAODGC010000006.1:2408251-2453347 GCA_027574925.1 Ecitoglossa quadriceps | reverse complement strand
CTCTGCTTCCTCTGCTTCCTATGCTACCTCTGCTACCTCTGCTATCTCTGCTACCTCTGCTACCTCTGCTACCTCTGCTACTTCTGCTACCTCTGGACCCTCTGTTAGCGCGAGTCTTTTTGGAACTTCTCGAACGCTTGCTACCGGCAACGGAGGTACCAGAGGCGATGGTGCCATTGCTCCTTGCAGACATGCTAGATGCCGAGTAAAAGCGACATTCTCTACATGTGGGCGGGCAACCGATGTTGGTAATGCAGAAATTGCAGGAATGCTACAGAAATAACCACAAAATAAACTGTCACCTGCCTGAACGCCACCTTTCTATGAAGTTGCCATAATAGTAATATTTCAACCATTTTAACGAGCATGATTTTCTATATTTTAAGTAAATTATTTATTTTCAAATGGAATCCTCATCTTCCAGCGACTTGTCTTCTTTTCTTCTTCATGAAAAAATCGGGGATTTAGAATGTAAGCTATCTCATGCTTTGAAATCTTTAAAGTGTAAGGAGCATGTCCTGAAGGTACAGCAGGATCAAATTAAGACGTTAGAAGACATGTATAGGAAGTGTTTAGAGGATAATGCTCACATTTCTGGTGAGCATAAAAAAATTTTGAATGAGATGGAAAATTTACGTATTATATTAAAATCTGTAAGTTGGAATAAACTAAAATAGTTTTAAATTGTTTAAAATTGTTGATTTTTAGTATGAAAAGCGGCAACGTGAATACAAAGAATTTGGCCTGCAAGTAGACAACATTGATCCGCTCATAAATTCTCAAAGTTTACAGGTGTCCAACTTTCGCAACCAAGAACAATTCATGGAACTAAGCAATCTCTTTGGCCTCCAAAATGATAAACTCGATCATCTCATTGAAGTCTTAAATCATATTTCTTATACTCAACTAGGAATCATTGAAAAACATATTGAAGACATAAAATCTCATACTGATGATCCTTATATGAAACATACTCGTAGTACTTCCAAGTTAACAACAATCCAGAAAATACCTCATTTGTCTACATTAGTTGAAACGGAAGAAATTGAACGTGTAGAAAGATATGAACCCTTGACAAATTCTGACTTCAGGATACAAGTTGGATGTCAAACAATAGGGCAATTCATTGATTCTTACACATCAATGAAAAAACACAGCCTTGATACTGGTATTCAATCTGTAGTTTATTTAATCAATATAGGGTGTTCTCCAATGAACACCCTTTTTGTACAAAAACAAACTCAATGCATTCTGACATCATATTCTTCAACCTCAACACAAAATACTGTTTATGATGAGATTGTATACGTAAAGCAAGCCCTTGATTCTCTTCAAACTGAAGCTGAACAACAAGATCAACTTTTGGTTCATTTTGAGGCTGTTTTAAACGGTTGTAAAGAGTTATCTGCACTTTTAACGCAAAGGAATGAAGAAATACTTCATCTGCGTACAAATGAACATATTTTGCAGACAGTTATTGAAAAGGGAACCATTTTAACCATTAATCAGGTGAAACAATTGTGTCATGATGTTACTCTATGTGCCGGTGATCAATACGGAAAGATAATGCATGAAAATTGCAACCTTAAAGAAAGCAATGAGATGTTACAGAATGAAATTGAAGATTTAAAATCACATCAGAGTAGTTGTCCAATGGTTGTTCTCGAATTACGGAATGAAAGCTCACAAACCGATTCAAATGATTTAGATTCAAATGAGAGAAGTGTCCAACTTAAAGAGTGTGAAGAGTTGATAAAATCACTCCAAAGCAGGAATGATGCCTTAAGGAAAAATTCAAGTACACTAGAAGAAGTGAAGAACATTTTCGTAACAGTTTCCTCGGAAACAAAGCAGTTTTACGAGGAGAAATTCACAGAAAAAAAGGTATTACATCAAAAAGAAATCGAAGCACTTGAATTGAAGATTAAAACAATTGAAGAAGCACTAAACGAGCGGAATTGCATAGGAGAGCATGCTAAGGAAAAAGTTGAAATACTTAAATCTGAGAATGAATATCTTATCAAGTTGGTGAGTCAACTAAGGGAAGATCTTAACTTTGCTAAGGTTAATCAAGGAGTCCTTGTCAAACTGCGAGCCATGTGTCTTCAACTAGGACAAGATGCAACTGAGCATGAATCCACTATTCAAGAAAACTTTAGATTAAAACGTAATATATCGGAATTACTTTTTTTCAATTCGGAAACAAGGTTAACTTGTAGCACAAAAGATCACCTTATGGAAATACAAAATCTTCAAAATAATCTTCAATCTCTCAGAAAAGATAATAAATATCTTAGTGAAGGTGTTGATCAACTTCGTAGTCTTCTTAATGTCAGCTTCTTTGAATCACAACAAGAACACGACCAAGAATATTACTCGTCAACAATTCCAACTGATACAGAATATGAATCACTATCATCTCGGGAGTTAGTTGATAACAACACTCAATCATCCCTTCAATCTATTAATATACATTATGATAAACAAATTAAAATATTGTGTAAACAAATTGCAGCTCATTTAGAACCTCGGGATGATCTGGAGGATCGTTTGTCACTTTTGGTGACATTGGAAAAAAATTTGCAGATTTTAATGAAGGACTTTGGGGATTTCAAGTGGTCTTCTCAGAATGAACATCAGCAGTTATTGACAAAATATACTGAACTTTTAGCACACAATGAAGAATTGATTTGTTGCTTAAATCAGTACAAAAATGTGAATGAAAATTTGTTGCAAGGCCATTATGAGTTAGAGAAATCTAAGATTGAGAGTGCCAATGAACATCAAGAATTATTAAAAGATTTTCTAAAGTTAAAAGAAGAGTTAAACTCCAAAACTATTAAGAAGAGTAATGTTGATGCCACGGAAAATACTATTTTAAAAGGAAAAGATATAACTGATGCAGAGTTTATTAAAATAGAGAGTATTGAGACACAGAAGATAAATACTAAGCTTAAACAAGAAGTTGAGAACCTTATGACCCAACTGGATGATCAACACGCTGCTTGCTTAAAACATTTACAGGATAAAGTGGATAATAAGGTTTGTGTACAGTGTGACAATGCACTGAAAGCTTTACAAACATTGAATATTGAATATAAAAAATCAATGGCTGAAAATGCTGAGCTTAAAGCAGTTATCCAATGTTCTCGTCAAGAGTCCAATGAATTATTCAGTTTGAGGAATATGAATAATCAATATCAAGAACAAATTAAACAATTAAATGGGAATGTTGATACTTTAAAGCAAAAGTTACAGAGTCTCTATACTGAGAAAATAGCTTTACGAAAAGAATTAGATGCGATTCAAGGGCAGTCCAAGCAAATGAATGAAACTATTCGTGAAAAAGACAGTCAGAAGACAGAATTAGAGGGTGAACTTGAAAAAAGTAAAGATGAAATTGACCTATTAAAAACATCGATTTTCAAACTTAATTCGATCACTGAGAAGTATAAGATTCTAGAAGACGAAGCAACTTCTTTAAGAGCATGTCTAACTCAGAATGAAATTATTTTAAAATGTAACAATGCACTTCAGAAACAAGTAGAAGAATTACAAAATCAACTAGAACATGTGACCACAATCAGGGAGAAATTAGAAACCGAGTTTAATAATTATGCGAAAAACGCAAAAAGTAATAACATAGCACAAATTAATGAATTATCTGAAACTAAAGAAGAAAACGAAAAGCTTCGGATTGAAATTAAAAATCTAAAAACAATCAATACAACATCTAAACTTGAATTTGCACGAGTTGCTGATGAATGTGAAATTTGTAAGGCTCAATTGGAGAGTGTGCTCAAGCAGAAAGAGAAACTAATCAAGGAACATAAAAACTCTGTTGATGAGTTGAAAAGACTCCAGCAGGATGAAATTGCCAATCTCAGAAGGACATTAGACATGCAGATTGCAGAATTGGATACTTTTCAAATTAATGATATCAAAGATGAAAATGATATGCAGCAGCTGAGGGCATTTATCAGTGCCAAAGAGTTGGAGATTGATCATTTAATGGGTCAGAAATTAAGGGCGATGGGAGCAATAGCAATGGTTGTTTCCAAATGTGAAGATAGCCGAACACACAAAGATAAATCACAAACAGTTCGAGAAATGCCGTCTGAAGGGTTTAAAATACAAGTTAATATGAAGAAAACTAGTAGAGATACGTAAGCATTTATATCATTTATGGTAATCGACTTTTATTAAATAATTTTCTTATAGGAGTTTAGGGAGACAATCCAGACATAGTCATCAGGTTTTACAACAACGATCGGCATCAATTCCACGGATGAATAAAACACCAAAGAAGTATATTGATAATGGTAAATCTATTTATTACTAATAATTATTGATTTATTAAGCTTGTCTTCATATTAGATCCAACAAAATTCTTATCCAGGAGAGTTCCTAGTCAAAGCAAGAAAAAGTAAGTAAATTCATAAAATGCAATACTTCTTGAACGGTATTATTCATATATTAATGTAAATAATCCAATAAATTACACATTTCATTTAAATCGTAATTTATCCGGAAAATTCAAATACGCGCTTTCGCAGTTTTGAAGCCACAACAGTTTGGTTTTTCAAACTTTGACGATATTAATTCGAAGTAAATTTTTAAAGGGTGAGTAGCACCGAATATTTTTATGATTAAAAAAAATTTCGGCGCTGATTTCCAATTCGTTATTCAATTTCCTTAACGCTCCTACTATCTCAGAAATTGGGGCAAATATTGTAAAATTAAAGCATAAATGTACCAAACGCTATATTTAGTTAAAACTAATGAGCAGTTGTTCAATAGTAATTTTTAAACAACCAAAACCCCTTACTAATTTATATTAGCTATGATTTTTACATGTAACATCATTAATTATCACCAAATTATGTAGGTAACTATCATCTATCACAATATTTTTCAACACATTCTTAATTGACATTGAGTTTAAATTCAAACTTCGCAAAGAATTCAATGCCAATTGAAGTGTAAGCTGGGATTTCAACAATTGCCTATCTGTGTTATTGAGGGAAGCACTTGCCTCATTTATTTTGTTTATGAAGAAACTGTTTAAGTTTTTGTGGACCACCTGATTATTTTCATCTACAACAATTTGCAATTAATACAAACAATATAAATGTTTCAATTTTTAGTATACCTACTTAATTTTTTATGCAGCAGGGAGGTATATTTATGTTTCACTGGTGTTGATGCAGTAGTGTTATTCTTTGATGGAGAACGTGGACATTTCTTGTTTCCCTCTGTAAAATTAATATTGTTAACTCTAAGTTGAGTACCTAAGTTGGATTCTTCTTACCACAATCTGATTCAGAGTCTTCTCCATTTACAATTTCTCCTTGAACATTTGTGCCCAGTTTATGCTAAAATCATGAGTTTTGTTATTTTGTGTAATTTGGCACCATAAAATATGAGATATTTGGAATACTTACCTCAGGAGAAGACAAACTAATAGTGTGGGCAGCACTTTCCTCTTCACTATCTGTTTCTGCAGCTTCTCCACTGATGATGGTCATGTTTGTATTACTCATTATGATTTTGTCAAATAAAAAACTGCAAACAAGACCGACCCGACTCCACCCAACTAACCCAACTTGTCAAAAGATTTCAAGGCAAAAATGTACAGACATAGTGGGAGGAGTTAATATTGTTTTTCCTTGATTGAAGGCGGCGCTGAATTTCTTAGTCGTTTTGTGGTAGATAAAGGAATTTTAAGATTTTTAAACTTAATAATTTATAGCTCATTCTGAGGTAGAATAGAGTTCTAAAATCTGATCATATGTTTTAAATAATTTGACTAAGCAAGGGAAAGCAAAATAATAAAGAACAGACTTGGTGTTTCTTTCACGCACTAGGAGGAGCTGAGCTGTGTTCGCTGATGTTTCAGCAGTTAGCAGCTCCCTTGCGGCAGACAGTATTTATAGTAGTCGTGTTAAGCGTTGTAATTCTCGATTATTTTCGGTGTTTCCTCTATTTAACGATGTTTAATATCAAAGGGGCAACTGCTGCCCTATAAATAAACCCTATTTATATCTTGTTAACTACTGTTAGTACACTATAAATTTAGTCTCCCGTGCTAACAGACTTTTTGAGACCACACCTCACTGTTAGTATAATTGCCATAATAAACAACAGGAAAATTATTTCCAATCAATTTTCACCAACACCCATACTTGCTTGATATCACTTTCAGTGTTGTGCCAATACGACATTACCATGGCTGAATTAGCATCGCTATTGAGGCAGGAAATTCCGGAGGGTCGCAATAACCTGGCTGATAACCATACAAATTTGGAGCGGGTTGCTGAGTATTGTGAGGCAAATTACTTTCAAGCTGAAAGCAAGCGACAAGCTCTTGATGAAACCAAAAATTATACAACTCAATCATTAGCTAGTGTGGCTTATCAAATCAACACACTTGCATATAATTTTTTGCAACTGCTTGAGTTGCAAACTGCACAACTTGCTGAGATGGAGAGTCAGATGAATCATATATCACAAACTGTAATGATTCATAAGGAAAAGGTGGCAAGGAGGGAAATAGGAGTGCTTACAGCTAACAAGAGTACAACAAGGCAGTATAAGATTATTGCACCTGCAAACCCAGAGAAGCCTATTAAATATGTGAGGAAACCAGTTGATTATAGCAGTAAGTTTGTAATTCATTGCTTTTTTCTGTTTATAATAAATATGTGTTTGTTTATTTTTACAGAGTTTGATGATATTGGACATGGTATTCACTGCACTAATAAACCAAGAGGGCAGAAACAACGTGGGTCCAGTCAGGGGAGTATCCAGTCTCTGGGTGGGATTTCAGCCAATTCTAATATGGTTGGGCCTCCCCCAACGACAAAACCGCCTACACCACCACAAGTTGCACGTACCGGTGGTAAGACTTTCGTTTCCCGGCATTTTGCAACATGGATACTCATTGTTAGATATTGCTTATAGTTTCAGGAGGTACCCTCAGCAAAGGAAGTCGGGAATATCGCACTCCACCAGCAGTTGCACCTCCTCAAGTGCCAAGTCATTATGCTCCTAATTATCCAATTGGGCATCCACGTCGTGGTGAACGTGGGCCTGGATACAGCACTCTTCCAATGGCACAATCCCATCAAATGGTATCTCCACCACAGGTAGGCATGGTACACCCGATGAATGCTCATCATGTGCAACAACAGCATCCTCAGACCCCACCGCCTCCACCTCCACCCGGAAATAATGCTGGTTATGCTATGAATGAACAGCATATGTCAATGCCACGTAAGTTCAATGAGGTCTTCAGCATAATTATCACTTCAAAGTACTAAATGTTAGTAAAATTGTAAAGTGATTAGGTAGCGATATAACAACATTTGCAGTTAAATTATAGCTATACGGCATAAAAGTCCGGTTGGTCCGATTAGCATCGTTCTTAGTTGATGACTTGAACGATACTGTACACGAACCTAGTCTTTGCAAAATTGCGCCCGCAGATATTCCTTTTGAGTTTTTAAAGCGCGTAACTTAGTACATTATTTATTGATAATTGTTTCTGTTTTCCATTTCCTTCAGCACCACCATCTCCACTTGTACAACAGGAAATGATTGTCCCCAACAATCAATCAATGCGACATCATTCTCTTATGATGCCACAACGCGGACCTGTCCCCCAAGGCAGTCTTGGCATGCATACTCTTTCTAATAGAATGCAACGCACAAGCGGGACTCATTCGCCACCATTACCGCCACCACCTCCGCCAGAAGATGAGCATGAAGGTTTTGGAAGGCCCAGAAATTCAGGCGTGCAACCTATTGTTCCAGATGAAGAAGATTTACCTGGTTGGGTGCCAAAAAATTACATTGAAAAGGGTACCCTGTTCGCACTTTACTTTCTTACTCGTTGTTCTATAATGTGTATGTTTTCTTACAGTGGTTGCCATTTATGATTACTACGCTGATAAAGATGACGAATTGAGCTTCCAGGAAAGCTCAGTCATCTACGTGTTGAAGAAAAATGACGATGGGTGGTGGGAGGGTGTGATGGATGGTATTACCGGGTTATTTCCTGGAAATTACGTGGAGCCATGCGTTTAATTAGATGCAAAGATTTCGACTATGATAATATATTGAATAGGTACTAAAATTGAAAGTAGGAATTAGTAGTAATTTTAGGATAAATGGCAGGTTAAGTAGAACATTTCACAGGATATGATGTGCTCATGGCCGTGCTACATGCGTTTAATTTATAGGTTTTATCTATTATATGGATGAACACAAATCAAAAGGCTTAGGATATTTACGTTTGTGCTACGTTAATTAACAATCTTCATAATGTAAGTTGCAATATATTGGATTATATTGCAGTAAGCAATAAACCAAATCCTTCTGCATATATCCTGTGCATTTCATTCCATTTTAAACGAAGTTTGAAGATGTAAAATGCAAAATAAAAGTTTCTACCTGCTTTGATTTATTTGTGAAATATGTGTAGGTGTGCCAGTCGTAAAACTGTGTCTTGCATTAATGCAGTAAACTCTTGCTTTTATTCATGTGCAGCGTGCAGATAAGAGGAGCAGCGTTAGTTATGCTGCAGTCGGGCACATTTTTCGTGGGCGTACGGATTTTAACTTTTGGGCATTGTTGAGTTTGCCTGCGAGTCCCAGAAAAAAAGTATGCGTCATAAAGGTAAATAACACTGCTTTGAAAGGCTCTGAACTGTTCTCAACGCCCAAAGCAGAGCGTCGACATCGCTTGATTACAATTCAGGGTCAATGCGCGCAGAGATGTACCAGGTGTACTCAGGTACGACCATAATTTGCGCCGCAGTTTCAAATAAAGCGAAGCCTTGATTGTTCACTACTTGTTTAAAGTTTTTTTACATATTAGGAATATACATGATTAGAGGGATTTGCGGTCGTTTTTGAATTTACATGAAATATTTGAGTATTAAAGCTTATTTTCCGTTTGTTTGGGACTTCTGCAGGATATCTCTCGTTTCTCATCGCATACTATCGTGTGCTTTCGCTTGTTTTCCTGCAAGCACAGTTCTTGCAGGCCTGCCGCGCAAGAGGAAATCAACATCAGTCGAACGCCGCGAGCTGGCGACGCTGCGTCGGGTTTGCGTCGTCCTGCTGCGTTATACATCGCGACAACAAACAAAAACTAGCAGTGTATATCCTCTCGAACATCGCATTAAATCAACAAAAGTTTGACTTTACTATTAATACACCAACGTGTTCAACAAACGCATTTGTTGCACTCTTGGATTTCATGATACGGTGCAGGAACACAACAAAAGCGCAGTGCATTGAAAGTGCGCCAGCAGGAATCGCCGCGAGTCGATATAACGCGCCCCGTATCATGCTGTGTCGGTGAAGTGTCCAAAACGATGAGTAGCGCGAATGCGAGGTGCGAAGGGCGATCGTCTACCTGCCGCCGTCGAGGGGGCCGTGCAGGGCCATGCCGCCACTAGTGGCCGTCGTCTTGGTCGCCGCTGCTGTCGTCGTCGTGCTTGGCCGCGGCGCGCACGCAACACCGTTAGATCCTGTTCAGCTCAGCAAAGGTGAGTTCATGAAGAGAAGGCCCAACTTCTTACCTGGCTCAGCAACTGCAAATGGTCCAGCTGGATTGTGCGCTGTTGGCGAATATTTAGATCTCGATCGCACTAATTTCTTATCTTAGAATGGCCTCCTCACCAAAAGCTCTAAAACATTTTTTTTCTAATTGACTAGCTTCGAATATATTACGTAGCACACTTAAGTCACTTGGAAGTAGGTCGAAATTTAAATTTGTAGCCTTAATTCAAGGTACCAACTAACAGCAAAGATATTAAAATGTATGACTGACTCATGATTGCATGATGTTTAGATTTTAATTTGTTACATTCCATTTTATAGCTACTCTTAGAAAAGTTCCAGGCAACTTAATAGCCTACAAATGATGCTAATGAATATTGGTGGAGTTTCGCCACTAACTGAACTGCAACTTCAACGTTCCTTCCTCGTTAATCCGAATTCATTCTAAATTCAGATTCCAGGGACTTAATTAAAACTTGTCTATAGTACACTATAAACAAAGGTAAACAAACACAAATAAAAGCGTGAAAAGTGCACTTTGCACATTTGTATTTGAACGTTAACCCAATATAATGAATTGTACATGAAATAAATAAAAACGCGATTGAGTACATCGCAAAGTACGAAGGCCATCAGTCGGCGTCACCGTCAAGATGGTGAAGTCATACTACAGCCAGGAAGTTTCTGTATACAACAATAACAATGTATATTACTACACGAAGCTATACGCTGTGAAATTTGTTTTTAATTTCAGTCAATTACATCGTACAATAACGTATGCGTTGAATATATGTTAAACATCCGTTCTACCAATAAATTATTATTTAAAAATCACTACCTTTCATTTTATCTATTTTTCTTTCGCTACAAAATACAGAATGCAACTCAAACTTCATACAAGCGTATTTTGCGTGCCAATAGCTTTCAGTGGTACTGGTAGAGGGTGGCCAGCCCAAGCAGAATGTTGATAAGCCAGCTGCTGCACTCGACCCGGTTAATTCCACAGGGAAATTTGTAAAAACATGTTGCAGAATTATTGGAAATATTGGTGATATTAGAGCACCTCCTCTATCAATCCTACCAATTCCACGTTCATCCCAGGCGAGCCAAACGAACGTGATTTGCATTTAAAGCCTGGTAATTTAAACCGCAGACAATAAAAACCGAAAAGTAAAAAATACTCACCAACAATAAAAAGTTGTTCTTTCTTATTTTCCAATGGTTTTCCTAACAGCCTCATACGCATTTCCATCCCTGCGGTTATCGTTTGACATTATTCCGCTCTTTGATCACCTTGGTTGCATTAGAAGTTGGGTATAATCGTTTTAGCGTAACGATAACTTTCACTTTGCCATTTTGCCATTTATTATACGCAACTCAGCACAGCTCAACGCCGACGCCGGAACAAAAGGACGCGTGGTTGTTATGTATGCATGGGCATGGTGATGGCGCTCGGGCTAAAGTTGCATGAAATGTCGCCGAGTTCACCGGGTTGAGATGTATATTGTTCGTATCGCAGTAATTGCACCATCGGCATCTGCCTTTCGACATACCAGCGATTCATCCGAGTATGAACTTGACAAATAGACCGCGAACAGCATTGCAATACGGTTATTATTCAGTCATTTCAAGCGGGATCCGGATTTGATCGGAATGAGTAACACCAGCGAAGAAATATGCGAAAACTTGCTATATTAGCTTCAGGTTTTAACTGGGCTACTGAGGCTTATCATCTAGGTGTCAAGACAAGCCTCAAATTTTCATCCCCTATAAACTTAGTAAACTGTCATATTCTGATATCGGTATATTCATATATTTCCCTATGTTAGGCAACTTTTGTGCGTAGCCCAACTTGTCTACCTTCACCAAACTCCGAATTCTGGAGGAGTTGGAGATAAGCTTATCATCAGTCACGTATCACAGGAAGTCTCAGGAACGTATTTCGTGAATAAACCAAAAACTTTGACAATCCAACTTGGGGCATCTGAAAATTATGCTTCAAAGTTAAACAAATTAAACGCTTGCCTTATTTCTACATTTCTTTTGGAATGATTTAAGGAGGTTGAAGGCTTGATATGACACCTTTGTCAATTTTTGGCATTTCCGACATTCCTGGCACCTTTCTGTTCATCGTTTCTTCAACATTCTGAAAGCGGTGCGGCAGGATGTAGCAGAGTATATGAATGGCGCTCATCTGGAGTCCGGGTCCCGAATTCTGCTCCTGCCGTTTGGCGATTGCCGCAGCTGACGCAGTACTTGCCAACGTTCCCAGTTAGGAAAAATGCGTCACTGGCTGGGGGCGCTGAAAATACATCACATCTCTTTTCCTTCGTTTGTCGCAGGGTGCAATCAATATAAATTCAACATCCACCTGTCATATTACAGAATAATTTGTATCTATTCCCAAAAAACGGCATGTCACGCCTTACAATTTATCATCATAATGAAAATAATGAAAAAATGGAAAGCCTGGCTGAATAACAAACGCGTTCAGATGTAATTTTGAGTTGTTTGAAGGCGTCTTTGTGTGAGGTATTCAAACGCGCTTTGTTTGATTGAGGAGTGAAACGCCAAGGGTTGATAAGCAGCTGGATGGGGACGGATTTTGTCTGTTTCTGATTCGGGTAGTGTTCTAATCCCGGAAGTAACGGGTGCATTAGCTCCTTCACTGCGATATTTACTTTCTTAGTTGTTGTGTTGAATTGCGTACTCCTTTTAGTGGCTACCCTGGTTGTGTAACATAAAAGATGCAAGAAAAACAAAAAGAAATTGTGTTACTTAGTAACAAGTTGTTATAGTTAGATAATTATCTATATGTTTACTATACTAATTCTATGATCAAGTGACTCACTTTCTGTTATCATTTTACTTCAATTTCTTTGTTTATTTGATGATATGTATTTTAGAAGCGACAAAGTAAATGTAGCACGATACTTGCAGAACGTTTCGTATTTCAGTTACTTTGTCATGAGCCATGCGATAACAATGTACCTCGCGTGCATTTCCTCGATGTAAGTAAAGCTGTTCTTGCTTCTTGGCTCTTACAGTGTTAATCATTGCCGTTTCTTGCATATGAAATCTCGGCATGAATAATCTTGTTATACTATCCTCAAATTTACCAAACTCAGAAACGATCTGAGATTGTCTTTTCTTGTTCTTGTTGGACTGAGTGAAGTAAAAGCTTTTCTTTAGTGACATTAATCAAACGGGAATTCATAGAAAATCAATAGAGCAGTCACACTGGCAATAAAGTAAATAGAGATGTAAGAAAAAAGACAAATAAAAGTATTTCAATTAACTTGCTTTCTCTTTGGAAATGGCTACCTTTATTTGAGTAGTTCAGCGCTTGAATTTCGATCCGATGATGAGGACAGAGAATCTGAAAAAAAGTTGCAGTGGGTTTTTGTTGGGACAATCATCTCATTTATAGATGAGATATTCATAGATATTTTTTTTCAGTGAATTTTAAAATGTTTTATTTAAGAAGCAATCTTCCATTTCATTTCCCCCACAATTGCAAGATTTTGCCAGCCTTTATTTGCTTTGTGATTGCAGGAAAAAGCGCAAAATCGCTAAGTTACAAAGTATCGGACATCCTGCAATCGACGTTTATAGTTCAACATATATAGCACAAGCCAGAAACTTTTTTACTGCTCTTTGAACAAAGCACTCCCTGTCAATGACTTCCGACACAATTTTCCTGTAAAATTGCCAAGTAATTACCAGCGTATTAACATGGTCTTCGTAGTAAATTTGTTTACTGTTATTATTTTCACGTAAATGCAGCTGGAGTAATTTTTTACTCTGGGAAATTGAAGTTAAAAAAAGTGTTTGTCCTGTCATTTGAAGAACCCTTCACACTCTTTTCTCTGGAGTAGTTGTGTAGAGCTATAACAAAATTGAAATTCGCCTAGGCAGGTTGAAACAGAAGCCCTCCAAGCAAAGTGCGTCACTTGCGCCAGCTCTCTGGTTTTAATAGGTACCGGATTGCGGGCAAAAAAACGAGTAACCCGTTGGAAATTATTTAATTTGGACAAATTTTGTTTTGGGTTCAAACAGGGCTTAATTAAATTTTCTCATAGTTTCACATGGACGTTTTAAAACTTTGTTTGAGCTATTGGTGTATATGATTGTTGGCATATTGTTTTATTTATCAGCAACGTAAAAACATGCTAAATTGTTTCCTAAACGTATTGCTATATTTCAAGTGCCTTGGCTTAAGGGATGTTGATAGGACGAGGCATCGCTTGAGAGGCTCCGCGTTGCTTGATTTTACGCCGAGATTGCACGCGTAATTCAATTTAATTGAAAATGTCTCCGCGTATAGCTGGAAAGAATCTATCCCTTGAGTAAACACCATATCTGCATTGAAAGCGTGCAGTTGGAGACAAGCATCTAGGGGGGATTTAGGTTGAAATTGTCACTTTGCCTCGCAATAACAGACGTGATAAGGGCAGTTCTTCCTAAATATTGAAACAACTCTGGAATTTCACCTTATTCCACGCTACATCTTGTTTTAAACTACTTCTTCTAGTTCCTTATATTTAGCTTTAGGTTTAGTTGCTATCAATTATTATTACCTCCTAGTATCTATCGGTTTTTTGATCATACGGTCAGTAGAAGAATGGACTTTTGGAGTTGGTATTTTTTTTCAGTAAGTTTCATTCTCTTAGTGAATTCTATCTCACTTACTGCGAACTAAGAAATTATCGTTCTGAGAAAAGGGGACTTTCTCTTACTTCCTTGATATTACATCAGTCGATGCTTAAGTAGTGCCTAGAAGGAAAATTCCACTCCGAGTGGTTGCTGTTCCCTCTTTGCGGCGACAACATCTCACGTTTCCCGCATTGAATGCCGGTCAATTGTAGGCAACCGGTATAGCATATCTCCCTTGGGATGCTTAAAAGCTCGAAAGGAATTTAAGGGCATCAGTAGTATGTGTACCGTTCTTGGTTGGATGTTATTTGATCTGACAGCGATCGAAATTGAGTACTTAAAGAGGAATAGCTTGCACAACAACTTTAAAGACAATTCGGAGACTAAAATTTTTATGGTTGAAATTCATCTTTTGAACAATGACCTAAAGATATAACTCTAATTGTCTACCAACTCTCAGTATGTCCCGGATGTTACCAACAGTGACATTGCCCACAGTTATTAAACATCATCAACCGTACATTATCATATCTCACTCGTGATTTATTCTACACGAATGTACATGTTTAATTACATTTTTTACCGTTGTTGCCTGCCGATAATGATTTACAACACATTAAACATGTTCCATGGCCTGCCTAAAAAATGTACCGGAAGCCGCCATGAATTGCGCTGACAATAAAATACACTCTTGTAGGCTTTACTGCCTTTCGCTGGGATTTGTTAGATAAACCAGGCGCAAAAAGTACGTGCAAAGAAACAGTCGGAAAACTGGGCAACGAATTTAAATTTAAATCAGAAAACCCTCTTCAGAGTGGAAAAGGACAGCGACGGAGTCGACTAAATGTCGAATAGTAAAAGTTTAGTACACGTGGAAAGTGGAAGCAAATGTCGGGACTGCTGCGACCCTGGTGCACAGACACGTCCCGCGCGACTAGCGTTACCCTTTTTGCTCTTTTGTTGTTTTTGCACGTTGCACATGGTTGCGCAATTTGCTGTGGTGGATCTTGGACAGGGTGAAAGCAATACATTTATGTGGGCAGGGAGGAGGAAAAAGGTAGTTAGGATGATACAGCTGATTGTAAATTTCACGTTAGGTGGAGGAGGTGAATATTGGATATTGTAAGGGAACGGATTTAATTAAAAATTCAAATATTGCAAGTTTAATCTAACCTAGCATGAGCCAAAAGGTAAAATGTGATATAAACAGTATATTTTTAGGTGTGATCCAAAACTGTAATATTTTTTTGTCGTCCTAAAATGGTTTACATTCTACATACGCTTCTAGCATATCCGAATATTTGGTTCATTTCGTTCATTTCGTCCATTTAGTCGATTCAGCAACACAAGCACGTGCTGCTTGTGGTTGGTCACAATCTGCACGTAGTCCTGAAACGTCCACCATCCCTCTATGCCCAACACAGTGATCTATGCGCCATCTAAACATGCAATCTGTGATATGATACCCACAAGACAATCAATTTTTTCTTTTTTTTTTTTTCTTTACTATTCAACGTCTTCTTACACCATCTATTGTGCCTTCCAATGTACCAGCTAAACCCTGCTAAGAATTCTTTATTAAACAACCATTTTTTCTTTTTTAAATTTCAGGATCTTTTCAATTGAACTCCTGGATAAGACACTATGAAATTGCGCAGTATGATGTGGACGCTCTGGTGGCTCAACATGGACGATTTCGAAAGCGAAGAGGAATTTCCACTGATCGGCGGCACGTCCTATTGGAAATTAAAGGGCATGGCCGGTGAGTAGATAGTTTATACAATTTTTGCTTTGTTTATTTGTTGGGTTGATTAGAATGGAATTTTAACATTGTTGTTGGACTTTGGAACTTCTTGGAATTTGGAAGGACTTGAAGGGACATTAAAGAACTTGAAAGGCGGTGTTTATCGATTGCCCTCGTTTTCAAACTTAGGTCTGATATGTCTTGACAAAGTTTTAATGATTTATCATATTTTTGCATCGTTATTTCCATGCGTTTGGCAGCTGTAATTCCGTCTTTAATTGGATTTCAATTAAACAGGCATTGTGAAATCTAGAAAAGTTTTGATGAAATATTTATTTGACACTGAATTGTAAATATTTGAAAATATCGCTTTGTAGTAGAAATATGTTGTTTTATATTTAATTCCCAGTTTTATATTTTTATTTATTAGTTTTAAATTTTAAAGCATTTGATTTATATTTCAAAATGTTTTACCTCCATGTAACGCAACATTTTTCTTTAGCTGTTGGATTTTAGCCATTTCGGTTATTTATTTGTTTAACTTAAACACAAATGACACATTTGTCGAATATATTCCCTTCTTAAAATTTAAATGAATGTCTCTTCGAGTTTGCACGCACGCACTTGGTGCATTTACACCCTTCGATTGCTGGCGTCGTCGGGTTGTTGCGACATGGTGCGAATACCAAAACGGGAATTCAAAACGAATGAGATGAAGTTCACATCCCGGCATATGCGCAACAACCAGCTATTACAAAGTAAATGTCATCCTGCCGCCAGAAGGACTGACTTCACGATGAACTAAGTACAACCAGTCTGCGCTTTAAAAAGAAGGATTATTCTGAACTGAAATTGAAGCTAACGCAGCAAACATTGTTTGCTTAATATTCTTAGGCTTTAATCTTCAATTCCCATCATGTCAGTTGTCATAAAATGCTTTCATCGCCTTTGTGTCTATCAAAATTTTCTTGACTCCGCGTGTGGAAAATTCAGCTGTTGTCAGCAATTTTCCAGAACCTGCGTGCATTACATCCACATTGAAGCTGGTAGCCACAGCAGGCTTTTCGGCGCCTTTACCAAAGCCAGGAAATTGAGTTACGTCTCAAGCACAGTCAATTGAAACAGAATAAGCTTAAATCAATGGTGAATGCTACTAAATTTATTGTTGATTTCTTAGAAATGTTTGAAGTACTACTCACAATTTGTGGTTGCCCTTTATATGTTATTATCACAGTCAAAGTTTAAATAAGAGAATCGATTTTTCCACAATGAGCAAAACGCCACATCTGTGGCGTTACAAGTTTATCGGGAAGTTATGGAACTTATGTCAAAGTTTGGATTCTGACAACATATGCCCTATGCACAACTGCACAAGATAAATGAATACGCTAAATTCTAGTTTGAAGAAAACTGAATGCCACCAACGTGAAAATTCTCGAAGTGTTCATAAGTAGGAAACTTGTTGAAACAAACAGGACTATACTTTCTGCTCTTCCCACAAAAATACTTCACTTAAAACAATCTGAATTGCAAACAACTTATTATGTCTTAAGGTCGACTAGGTATACAAATATGGATGTGAAAGGCAGTTCACATTGTGTTCACTCTTCTTAGTACACATTCACACGTTCTATTCCTGATTCGTCTGTTACTATTACGCTCTATTCGTCATCATCGAGTAGGCAGTAAAATAAGAAATAAGATGCTGTCCTTTGTTTGCGTCTAGCCTTTCGCTTTTCACCGAAATTGCATTAAGTTGCATTTAACGTCATGGTAAGCGTATTATGAGCTCACAACTTTACCACCCGACATCATGGTTATCGTAATAGTATATTCATTAGGAGTTTGCAAAGCAATTGATGGCACAAAATCTGGTGACACATAATAAAAGAAGATCATTTTATGGAAATAATTTGTTATAATGTACAATTTGAGTTAAATCAATTCCAATGAGACTTCTAGAAGTTAAATAATATTAGGTATCTTTTGAGCTTGCTAAGGATGATCTTCATTCAAAATCATATCTTCAGATAAGCTGTGATTATTATCATAAATATATCCGTAACCTCTATGATTGTTGTGAATGTCAATGTATTCTACATGACTATTAGACCAACTTAGCTGGTAGAGGAAGTTATGGTACTTGAACTGGTATTCCAATATAAACTGGTATCTTAGCAGAAAGTAGGTTTTTTTTATCGACAGGATAATGTGTGGGTGCTGATACTTTTACCTTATAAGATTGTACCTCTTTGACCTAGACTGGTGCCTTAACTGGGCACCTTCTTAATGATTGTAATAGGATATGGTTTTGTAACTGGAACAGGAACACGAACATCTCTCTATAAGGTTTAGGATTAGGAACGCGGACAAGATCGGCAAACTTTTTTTCAATTAGCACTGGATATAGTTGAGGAATTGGTATACAAATTATTTGGGTGATTATTTTGGGTAGCAGTGCTACAGGTTTAAGATAGGATGATAGTGGATAAAAATAACTACTTTATGAGTTGGTGGTTTCATAAACACCTTGCAGCTTATTATATCCATGGTATTCATTCATTACAATCAGCGTGTCATGATATTAAAGATGCAAAAGTTGTGCTAGCAGTTTCAGGTGATGTGGAAGTTAGGATTGCAGTTGATCCAAAGTTAGACCTAGTTTCCTTTTGATTGGTAGTGATAAGAAGCCGGTATGAAGTACTCTCTGAGGTGTACGATCCAGAATTTTGCAGCATTCTTAATATCCCCAAGGTGTTATTAACTTGGTCAGGTGGTAACTACCCATTTTGGTTAAAGTTAGAGTAGAATCAACGAACCAATATTAAGGCTGCTGTAGACATTGAACAGCGATGTCTGCTCTGTTTCAAGGTTTGGTAGCATTTGATATGATTTCAGGACGTAAGGGTGTGAAAATATGAGAAGATTAGGTTGTCTTAGAGTAGATACAGATAATATTTGATGATTTTCTTTTCCAATTGCAGTGCAATGCATATTGAAAAGAATTGTTGTACAAGAAAGGATTAGAATACTAGGATAAGCTGCATTTTTTACGTTGACTTACTACTAGTTGTCATGAATAAATAAAAATATTGTACCTATTATTTATATTCAAATTGGAAAACAACTTTTTTTAAGAGATCAAACTAGAATTTTAGCAAATATTGACATTTTAGATTAAGTTTTCTGGTTAATTTTTAGGTTTTATTTACTCAATAGAGTTTTCCTTTTGGCATATAAATATTTACACTCTATACTTGTAAATTTCTTTCTGTAAAGTTAGTAAAAAAGCACATTAAACATTAAAACACTGCTTGTTTATTTATTGTTCAAAATCATAGTTAATGCTGTACTTTTAGAGGAAAAACTTCTGGCATTCTCGTTCCAGAATCAGAATAACCCAAGATAATAGCTATCATTTGGCCTGGTATTTTAAATTCAAATACTCGACCGTTTTTACCACACAGAAAATTATAGGAGACCATTGCGGTCTTGGTTTAATGGATTACATTTTTCTATCCTCATAAAGGATATAAAAAGCGGATGCTTTGTTCTACGTTTTCTGCAAAAGCATGTCTTTTGTTATCCAAGGGATAAAACGGGGGATATACAAAGTATGAAATAAATAATTGATGACTCAAGATGAATGTCATTTATTAAATTTAAAGTTTTATGTTTAAGGCAGAAAATAACAGTACAATTAAAAAAAATTTATTGCAGATTTGTCAAAATTAACTTTTTTATACCTCCAATCCAACTTGATTTACTTGAGGCGCTGGTTATTAAGTTCCTAAGTGTCAAGTTCATGGTATATCGAGATTGTCCTCAAGTCTGCCAAGTCCTTCGGGACATCAAAACGTGCAGAGCAGGAGTTTTAATGCCTAACTTCTCTGAAAAGCTGCCTTTATGAATGTATGAATAATGAATGTGATATTATCATTCAAAGCGGGTGTTTCTTCCTAATTTTATTCCGTTTTTAGTATGATATATTTTACTTTCTGCGGCAATCTTGATATTCAGGTAAATTCAATGTTTAGTCAGTTCATTACATTTTATTTGCTTTGCAGAGTCTTCAAGATGAAGCTGACATCTGACGACGCCGTGTTCGCCGACGACGTCGTCTTCGAGTCCACCAGCGGCCCTATCACGTTTGATCCGGGTGTTGTTTACAAGGGAACGCTGGAAGGTTAGTTTGTTAGGTTTTACTTAAGCAATTACAATTTCTAATTTGATTACTACCTTACGACCACCTTTCCTTCCTGCTGCTGCAATGACATCAACAGTGTTTGACATATTTCAAGTATAATTTAATAAACAGTCGATAATCTGATTATCAAGTTGTTTCCTTTTGCTTAGATACTTAGGAAGAAAGTTATTTTTTATTTGACATAAGGTGAGTTTGGAATAGTTGCCACATTGTTGGCTAATTCATTTCGACGTTTAATGTTCCCAAACGGCGCTCCTGGGTGTTGCTAATGGCTTGAAGGATTATGAATCTCTGGAGGAAAAACTGGAAATGTTTCAAACACAAAAAAGTATAAATCTTTTTTTTGTTGCCACTTGAATGTTTTTGCTTTAAATTTCAAAAGATATTTCATCTATATATATATAAGAGAATCGATTATTTATAACACTTGATTGACGATAATGTAGGTACATTCTTTATTCATATGCCATATTTGGTGTACTTTGGTCCAGAGTAGGATGTACTGTACAACTTTATATGTTTGAGGAACCTAAGAAAAGTTGCTAAGTCTCCCGAGTTTTTTAATATCCTCATCGTAAAACTTGACGACTTTGTATGTTGGTACACTTGTAGAGTTTGGTCTTTCCTTGCCTGTTGTGAGTTTCCCCTTGGTCTAACTGCTTTTCCACCTCGACGTCTAGAGTAACACGTTTGGAAAATAAGAAGGCACCTGCATAGAGAATCCATCTTTATATAAAGTGTTTTCAAGGAATTCTTTCAGTCAAATGAAAAATAATGTTTGAAATTATTTGAATTATTTCTATTTGATAGAATAGACTTTCGGACGAAGGATCAGATTAAAGTAAGGCTTGGAAATATATGTCATAACTTCAATTTACGTCTGTGATGGCAGCAGGAGCAATGAATGAATTTCCCGACAGGGCGCAGGAAACGCCATCGTCGGGAAGTATCACAGCATAGCCCGGCGGCAGCCATTTCCGACAGGTTATGGTAAAATGGAAAAGAAACCATTTGAGCTTGGTATTGGTTTAATGCCTCGGTGAGCATTACATTTCCAACTGATGATATTCATTTAATATTGGTAAAGACTCGTGAAATGTCCTATTAACTACTAACTTTAACAAAAAAAAATCAACCCTAGATTTAAAATATCCTCTGAATATATTTTACTTGTGAAGAAAGTTCTTATCTTAATAGGACTTGCAAACACATATTTTCCTTGATAATTACTTCAACTTTTCGAATCAGTTATGTTGGATTTTTGTGTGTTTTTGTGACGCAAAATTGGGTTAATTAGTTTTAAACTTCTCCATTTTCTCCGGCAAATATCGTCCCTTATGGTCGTCGCATGCGAGTGCACAAGTTCTTAAATTCCGTGGAGTGTAATTATAAGGTGCGAGCAATGGCGATGCCACATTTAGGTTCCTGCGCGTGTTACAACGACTCCCTGGAGGTGGTTTTACATTCCATTCAAATGGTGGATGCGCATTAAAGGAAGGTATAAACATGTTGACAAAACTTGAGCATTATCATGTCCTTAGAAGATATTATAATCTTCAAAGAAAAGTAAAATTTTATTGAGGTGCTGTGAGAATTATTCTTTATTATGACTAGATGTTGTTTACATGGAAATGAGGAGGATGCAAATGGTCTAATTAAAGTGAAAATCAAAATTGAAATCAATACCATTCGCATTTACTGGTAGCAGTGATATAATTGAATTACGATTGGAAATGGTGTTACTAATTGAGTAAAACATGATTTACTACAGTTGAGAACTTGAATAAAACGATTGCATGGTTGTTTATTCTAAAAAGAAATTTTAAAACTGTCTGCTAAATATTTTATAAAAATTAAGAATTATATTATATTATTAGCAATTATTTATCTTCTTCGTTTATGATAAGATTATAAAATTCAATGGAGCAAAGAAAATTGGGAAATTCAAGTCAACGCTGTAAAAAATCTGCAAGTAAGCTTTGGCTTTAATTGAGTGGCATATCGTTTTTCCAGCTTGCCAAGCATTTCGGCGAGGTCCTCGTGAATTCACAATTATTCAGATAGAAACCAACTCGAGTGTGCTGTACTATAGCAAATCCTGCAATGTGAATATTTCCACGTAGATGGTGGTCAAGTAGTCTGGAAATAGGTGGGCGATAATTGGTCTGTGATGATAGATGACGATTTCGAGAAACATCCCTCATTATTTTATATTATTTAAATATATAAATATGAAAAAAATGTTTAATATTTACTTGTTAAGTTTCTTAAACATTTCTTCGTTTGCGTTTGAATGAAATTTGTTTCTTGTACTCTTTTTTGTTGTAAACTGGAGGGAAATGGAAAAGTGTTTGTACGTCGGTTGTTACATTTCTCTGCATTTTACGCCACCGCGCATTCCTGCTAAGTATATGCGAACGCATAAAATATAGCCAAATGGAAGGATGCGAGGAAACGATGAGCAGAATGCCCGCGCACAGGTGAAATGTGCGGAGTAGGCGGCAGAGCGTGCTTCTTTTCTTCGTTTCTCATTCCGTGAGCTTCCTTTGTTCTTTGCTTAGTTACAAGCGACTCTTTGCTCGAAATATCACAACTTGTTCCTCGCCGAGGCAGCAGGAAAATGAAAAGGACGATGTGCTTTGTAGCTACTGAAATGCCTCAACCTTTTTCTCTCAACTAAATTGAGCAACAATTTAATAGTAATTTCTTTGAAAGAATTTGTTTACCGCGTGGAAATTAGAGTCCTTTTACTGAGAGTAAATTTTTTGTATAGTACGGAAAATATGTTCTTGGAAATATTTATAATTTTTTCACGTTTCTCTATAACGTTACACGAGAAAGATGGGAAAATCATGGCAAATATTTTTACCGTGCGTGCTTGGAAATCACGTTTGGAAACAATACATCTCAATAAAACATAACAACGTGGGAAAACACATTTGATGTGCATTGACTTCCAGCATTCGACTTCCGCAATATTCAATTTAATTTTATATGATTTCATACTGCTGGCACTGTGAAAATATCAGCTTAGTGTTAAACTTTTTGATGGTGGGGGTTTAAACATTTTACGCTCTTAATAAATTCGGTAAACTCTCTCTAAGTGGAAGGCTTGCGTGGACGTTATGGAAATATGTACCTAATTTTGAATGTAGCTACCTTCCAAAATCGCCAAGATGAATAACGTACTGGAAACCATGCCGCCGATATATTACGACATGTAATATTAATTTGCTTGGAAATGTGCGCTGCGTGTGCACACGTGCCAAAAAGCGGCCTTTGGGTGTCACACTTTGGTACCGCCGGCCACACAGACAAAGGGTTCCGTGTCTACAGGAGGTGGTGGTGGCGGGCCTTTGCATTTACTACATTCATACACACCCGCATGCGATTCATTAAAACATCACCAACACGCCGGCTAATTAATGATCTCGTTTCCAGTCGACTAACGTGCGCTAGCTACGTGCTTACAAAGTCACTGCGCGGCAAATGTACTTTGAAATGGACGTGTAAATTAGACACTAATTAGAGTTATGTGTTTTTCACATAAGACCATAAACAGAAAAATAATAGAAATCTATAACTGAGATAGGGATGCATTTATGTGGCGATTCGGAAATCTCGACACTCTACATGATCCAATATCTCATTGGGATGTAACAACCCTCATAAAACGCTTGGGAGCTCATTTCGTGTTTCGATGGATTGTGTCGGTTCCTTATTAACAACATTTGGTCCTCGTACTCATTGAAATTGTATTCCTTTAGGAAATATCGTTTGTCCAGTGTTGGGTCAACACCTCTCGCAGCCAGTAATAAATGTTGCAGTATTTATTATTACTTATATCATATCAATCAATGGTTGAGATATCTTTTAATAGAAAACACAAAAAGGATAATACAAAAATCTATTTGGAATATGTATACACAATGAAATGTGTTTATGAAAACACAAATTTCTAATTATTATCAACTTGTTGAAATATTCCTGCAGTGCGTAGAATATTTACGATAATTGCACTAAAAGCACTTGATTGATAAATCGATTACAATGCAGCGCGATTTGAATTATGGTTTCAGTTGCAATTCAATTTTCATGCAAATTTAGCGATCTGCAGGGAGGTAAAATTGACAATTGATGATTATTTGTTGATGATGTGGATTTACATATAATTTTTATTTGTTTTTGGTTTTTCAATAACATGCTTTGTTGGTTTGCTATAAGATAGAAAAACATTGCGAGGAAATTTCTGAAATTTTATCACATTCACATTATGCTACTTGCAGCTTAAAGTAAGGTCCACACCTTTTTGAGTCACATAGACACGTTTTTTTTTCTAAGTGGGAGCGGTAGGAATTTATTTTCTAATTAAACAGAAGAAAAAAAACAAATAGAAAATTTTCATACACAAACGTAACGTTGTATTATAGCTACCACCTATGTTTATCTTATAATGCATCAATCTCATTTTAATTGTTCAATGTTGTAACAACTACACATAAATCAAATCATATAAAGCTAAATTCCTCTGCGCATCCTGCACATGACGCACCCGCTGCTTTGTTCGCCACGTCAATGCAACCGCAGTGTATTTATCTCCCTCACCCACCTTCTCACTCTCCAGAATCTGTTTCTGAAAGCTATCAACAATACACAGTCACTCCTGCTATCTCTCAACCTTTATATCTACCTCTACAAATTACTATTAATATCATTTATCCTCTAACGTAATTATAAGATAATATGCTTAATACCTTAATCAAGCCTGTACCATTGTTCCAGACGACGACTCTGCGTCAATTCATGGTCTTCTCACCTCCAACGGTCTCTTCGATGGTGTCATCCACACAACTTCTGAAGACTTCTACATAGAACCACTACATCGCTATCATTCCAACAACTCTTTGCGCAGTATTATCTATAAAGCAGCAGATGTTACGCATCCAAATCAGGGTGGTAAATGTGCATCGCAGGTTTTCCATTTTCGCCGTTCTTCCACCAGCAGTGGAGATAAACGCAGGTGGAAACGATGGTTGCTGGAAGCCGAAGCTAAACAACCGCCTGTTGATGATGAGTTAAGACAGTGGGGAGTTGATGGGAAAGTGAGGAGACAACCAATGAGCCCACCTTTTGATATGAACACTCCATATAACCAACCTATTGATGAGGAAATGGATATTATGACCAACAGAACATTTACGGATGTCTCCGGGTTGATTTTTCGGAATGTCAACAAGCGGGCTACGGTTGATCCAAAAAAGACCACATGTATGTTGTATCTACAGGCGGATCATCAGTTTTTTCAGAAGTATGGTACTGAAGAAGCTTGTATTGAAGTGATGACAAGACATGTGCAGAGGGTTAATTCCATTTATAGGAATACAGGTAATTAATTATTGTGTATAGAGGTATAAAATTGATTAACAACTTTTCGCTTGAAGATTTTAATCAGGATGGAAAAGCTGACAACATCACGTTCATGGTGAAAAGGATTAAAGTGCATACCACGGACGCACTACGAGATCCACTCTATCGATTTCCCAGCAATTATGGTGTGGAGAAGTTTTTAGAGTTGTTTTCGGGTGAGTTACTTTATGTAGGTGGTAGGAGAAATTAATTAATTTGATACAATTTTGAGTTTATTTTGATGGATTCACAAATTTTTTTTGAGTTAATTGGTAGGTGTGGAAGTTTACCCAGCTTTGAGTGTATAAGTTTATAGCTTCAAGTAATTTAACTGACCTAAAACGAACCGATTATAAATTAGGATTGTTGCCGCTCGCGTAAATTGGGTTGCGGATGGTAACAGTTTGCGAGTTGGATGTTTACCCTCTCTACTGGGTACATAACGAATTGAGTGCATTAATCCACGCCCGTTACGGCAATAATACGGATGGATAATCTACCATAGCGTTTGTCTTTGAAATAAGCTAATAGTTTATTTTTTCCACGCAGGTTCATCTAACTTCTTGGCATAAACTATTTTCAGCCCCGTTGTAACAGCCACTTTTTTTAGCAATTAATCTACTTTATTTACATAATCACATTGAAATTCGATCGAAACCTGGATAAAATCTAGCAATAGGGTAGTATATAGTATGCTACAGCTGGGGGCTAATTCCTAAGGGGTTTATACATAAATTCGATCGGTGTTCGCTAGCATTTCACGTTCGATTGGGGTTTGGCAGGCACACGTACATCATACATTCCACCCTGAACTCGATCGGAATACGTATTTGCTATCCCCACGGGATCAAATTATGTTAATTATTGGATGGATATGTCAATGAGGTTAAGTGGTTGAGAGGATACGAGATATGGTAGGTTTTTTACCCTGTCCAACGCAATGATATTGAAGCTTTTGGCAGACAATAAACATGAAACATGAGAGAGGTATTTGTTTTTCATGTTTGGATTGATGAACATTGCCTATTCGCTTGGTGTAATTGATTTCGGTTATTTGCCAAAGCCCAATTCATGTGACCCATAATGCGATTTACGAACTTTATCGCCGCGCTGCAATTAATCTTCGGTAGCAATACCTACTTTTGATTGGGTTCAAAATGAAACAATGCAATAATTCTTTGTAATACTCATACAAAATTTCTTATTTCATAATTTCTAAATGGATTATATCTCAATCAACTCAACTGAAAGCAAATTACTTTGCCTAGGCTATTAGGATTAGACTAATTTAAATTCAATTTTATGCGTTCAGGATGGGCCTTTTCCTTTCTTTGCTTCTTTCCCACATTACATTTCGTATTCAGCAGCAAAACGGAGTGTTTTCAACAGCTTGCAAATTTCCAAATTCTCCCCAATTTGCATCCTAGTGCTTATCCCACATTGAGAATTTACTCAAAGGACCGTCTTTGCATGGCCTACTGATCAATAGTGGTTGCGCAACGCACTGTTATTGAATATTTGTTAAATCTTTGTTTGCACTTGCTTGCACTCCTCGTATTCAAATTCCTTTTGCCTTAGATTCCTCTCTACATAAAACCTTTTCACTTATTGATTGAGTGCCGCGCATTTTTATCTTTCTGTAACTCCCTCGATTTTATAGTAATAACTACGCTCAATGTAATAAAAATGCTAATTGGATGCGTTGTGAATAAATCGGGAGTTTATTTTCTCAGTGAATGAATATTGACTTGAATTTAAGCGTTATTTCCTGGATTTGACTGTTTTGTTTTTCAGAGGAGGATTATGACGCTTTTTGCTTGGCGTATATGTTTACATACCGTGACTTTGAGATGGGAACATTGGGTCTGGCATGGACGGGTGATCTGAAAAACGCTGGAGGAGTATGTGAGAAGAATGGCGTAAGTATCTAAAACGTTGTCACCAAGCTGCATTAATACTGCTTTTATGTGGTGGTTGTTTACATACTATACGGATGGTAACTCCTTCTTTAGCAATGATATTCCAATGGGCTGACATGTACCGTTAATCATTAGTCATACGCCTCTAACACCTGTCGTGCAATTAGCAACCCAGGGAATTTTCATTTTGAGGCTTTCGGCAATTAATTTGCACCGAATTGGGATTTGATTTTATTTTGATTTAACCCCTCAGGTGTATTAGTTACAAATTATGAGTATTGATTTTTCTTTTCAATATGCAAACTCTACTCGACGGAATTTCATTCACAGTTACGTTGGTTTTTGCCATGGCGCATATTTATCCTTTGCTTTTAATATCCTCCTCACACCTGCATACGCCGCCTCCTCCTGCCCTGGTGTAATTACAGCCAGGCGGCGGCGTCGTAAACATGCAGCGTGCGCGGCCGTAAACTATCTGCTCTTAGAGTGGTCGTAATCGAATTACAGCATTACCGTGGCAGCATGAAGTCGTTAAACACCGGCATCGTGACACTGCTCAACTACGGCAAGCATGTACCACCTGCCGTTTCCCATGTGACGCTAGCGCACGAGATCGGACACAACTTTGGATCTCCGGTAAGTCAATACTCGATGATGTTCCTAGATGGACTGCGATGACTTTTATGCTTCAGCACGATCCTGAGCTGTGCACGCCAGGCGGCGATGATGGGAATTTCATCATGTTTGCACGCGCCACGTCGGGGGACAAGAAGAACAACAACCACTTCTCGCCTTGTAGCCTTAAGAGCATCAATCCGGTGCTTAACTTTAAGGCACGGTCACCAAAAGGATGCTTTACTGGTAAATCTGGATAGACATTGATATCAAAGGTTAAGAGTATGGGTTTATGGGTTTATTTTTTAGAACCTCAAATTTCACTTTGCGGAAATGGCGTAGTCGAAGACGGGGAGGAGTGTGATTGTGGATGGGAGGAAGATTGTCGTGATCAGTGTTGTTTTCCACAACGACGATATCCACCTGCTGATGAACCCCCATGCCGACTTACACCTCGCAGTGCTTGTAGTCCATCTCAAGGACCTTGTTGTACATCGGAATGCGTTGTCAAATTTGGTGATAAATGCAGAGATGATAATGGCTGCCGCGATGCTAGTTTTTGTAATGGTCGGGGACCACAATGTCCCCCGTCCGTTAATAAACCAAACAAAACTATATGTAATAAAGAGTTTGTCTGCTTTATGGGGGTAACATTGATTCAAATATAAATGTTGCTATTTGTTATCAATAAAACATTTTTTAGGAATGTACTGGCTCAATATGCCTCGCTTATGGATTGGAATCTTGCCAGTGTCTTCCCGGTAAAGGGGATCCTAAAACTAAAGCCTGTGAGCTATGCTGTAAACTGCCAGGCGACCATCAACCGTGTATCTCTTCGTTTGAGTGGAATGACATGCCTTACGACATCCCTGACATGTATTCTAAACCAGGGACGCCCTGTAATGACTACAGTGGATATTGTGATGTCTTCCAGATGTGTCGAGAGGTTGATCCATCCGGTCCTTTAGCTACCCTTAGGAAATTATTGTTGTCTGATGAGAGTATTGCGAGTTTCAAAAGGTGGTTATTGGATTATTGGTATGCAGTGGTATTGATTATTACTGCTGTCCTTGCCTTACTAGTAAGTGTCTTCTATTTTTATAGTGTTTCTTTATTATGAGTTGATTTCTGTTAGGTGAAAGTTCTGTTCTTGATTGATGATTTACGCGAACGTGAGTTCGTAAGCTTGTGGCTTTATAAAACGAAAATTTAACCAAATACTATCTTGTAATTTTTTTTTAATAGATCTTCAGCACCAAGTTCCTGGGTAAACATTCTGATGCAAAACTTAAAACAGTCACAATAATGCATAGCCAAACAACCGAAACCGTGAGGTTACCACCTGATGGTGATGGAGGGAATGTCACTGTTCATCCAGCATTCAGATCCAAACTGCCTTTGAAAAGAAAGGTCCGCGATGGCAAAGTCCGCAAAGCAAAACGAAAGTCGAAAGATCCAACTACACATATTAGTCCCAATAAGGCCTCTAATAAAGCATCGCCCAAAAAGAAGAAACGGGTTTCGGCCGCAGTCAGTGCAGAAGAAAGAGGAAAACGAGAAGTAGCAGCAGCTGTCCTTGAAATTCCACCTTCCAAAGTAAAGAAATCCCTACAAGCTTCAGTTGTCAGTAGGCGCAAGAAGGGCAAAAAGAAAGAAGTAATTGACTATAGCAGTGCGCAAGTTGATGCTGAAGGTAAAAAGGGTCTGCTTGGTGCTGAGGTCCTACATACGCCACTCACACCCGAAGCAGATCCAGTTGGTAAAGTCCAAAATTGGCTTCTAAAATCCCATGTTGCTTTGCCAAAATCAAAATCTACACCAGTAGGTCTCACATCGAATGGTGGGCAACGTAGTCCTCATAAGCAATCCTCACATCAGAAGAAAACTTCCACGGCGGCCAAGTGCAACAGTGTCGGCAATATAGCCGCAGATAAGGACAAAGTGCGCCTGCAAGTCGTGTACAAACCGCCTTTTAAGTTTAGTGTCAAATTACGCAAACCGGAAAAAACGTGTGTGGTAGTCGAACGTGTGAAGACCACGCAGGCAACGCAAACACCTGCCGTAACGCCTGCTGTAGGTGCTCATAAACTGATTAGTGATAAGAAGGACAAGCCACGTACTGGCATCCTGGTGCGGACCGTGAATGACAAGTGCATTAGTAAGAGCGCAGAAAGGTGTGACCCACCTGTTCCAGCCACTAGTCCCTCGCTGGCGTTGCCGACAGCTGATGAAATCGATTCTAATGTGCATACCGTCCAGTCAGATCTAGAGGTGTTGCTTTCCGAGAGTGAGTTCTTATTCTCCGACGGCTAACACTTTCAATTTATTTTTCATCAATTTCAATGGCTGTGGAAACAAGTTTCCCAATTGTCAATCACCCCGTGTATCAGTTTGCTTACTCGCCGACATTCCCGATACATTCCAGAATTGTGACGTGTTTTCGAATCAATTAATCTGTGATTTTTTACCAATTAAACATACTCGAATCGCTATATACGCTGCGCTGAACAAACCGCTGGAATGCCTGTGAATTATTTTCCTATTTGCCAAGAAGTACCAAAATTAGGACTCAATTCAATAGTACATATCATGGCGAAAATAAATATCACATTACGACTAAATACACTTCTAACAAAATCTAAATCCTCTGGAATAATTCACCAAGGTATCAGTTAGATGCTAGCTAACAAGTCTACAAACACGGATCGTATAAATTATGTAATTAAGAGTGAAATTTATACATATATAAATATATTTATTTACAATATCAACAATATTGTAAAATGCATCTTGTATAAGTTGTAACATTCGGCAGTGGTCACATTGTAAATAGTCCCTTTTACGACAACATTGCGCTTGTATGATAATGGTATTTTTACAGTGCCATTTTTTTGTAATTGTCAAATACCCACTTGTGAGCATTAACAAATGATGAATGCATTAGTCACGCTAGAGTACAGTTTCGGATTGATTTCCTGCATAGATGCAAACGTTTCCAACTTGTGTGTCAATGATGATAATGGTAGTGCAACTATGGCGGAGATGTGCCAAATATGTCGTTTCAATTGAGTAGCAACACCAATCCATTCCTTTATTTAATTAAAAGAATCTCACATAATGTGTTTGGAACTGATTTGTGTATCAATTTAACTATGCGTTCTTCCAATATAAAAATTGACAACACTGATCTTTGAGAATGAAATTTGTACTAATGTTATACGAGTGAAAATATGTTTCAAAAGTGATATTTGAAGGAATGTATTAACCGAATTAAAGCTGATGACATCAAATTCTCTTTGTTAACAGTATCTTTTAGACCAAATTAAAAATCGACTATGGATTGAAAGATTGATTTGTTTTTAATTAATATGTGTTCTCTTATAAATCATTATTTTTCAAACAGATTTTAAATCTACGAAATATGTTATTGGCAGAATGCTGCGACATCCCCACCTCTTAAGTTCACACTACATTGTAGTTGGATTTTTCTTGTTCTTAGAAACCTGCAAAACTAAGGGAATCTGTATTGGCTGAAGGAAAGAGTTTTCCTACTGCCAACGAAGTGGATGTACCTGTTCCATACGAATCCAAATTGCAATGATAAACATTATGGTATAAAAGAACAAAGTCTTTTAAAAATAACATAAACAGCAACAACACACTACCCTGCCATGTACAATATTTCAAAACTTTAACGTCCCTTTACCAACAGCGCTCGTAGCTTTCAAAAGAATAACTAAATTAGGGTCCTCACTATGACCGAAGAACCCTATTAAAAGTCGCACAGCTATGACCCACGTGGTATTGGTTCATATTTTAAATTAGAAGGTGCGTCCCTAGGTAAATGAAGGCCATAAGCACAAAATTATCTACTGAAATAAACTAATTTTGATATGATATTTGTATCAAAATATTTAATTTAAAAAATATATTTTTATTTAATCAGAATTATAATATTACTCTGTAGTATATTTAACCTTGTATTCTTCATTTGTTATCTCTAAAAATTGAATTCAATAGAGTCCCATGTATTTCGCTCACTTTGAAGCTTTTGATATCACTTAACAATCACAGTCTGTTGCAAAATCCCCCATGAAAAAATAATCCTCAATTAAAGCGAATGGCGAATAAAATAGTAAGTAGTGCTTTAATGCACAGCGAGACCGTCGGTGAGACAAACGAGATAGACGGACAAGCTGGTTTTTCTCATCAAAGTCAGCGGCGGCAGCGTTTCCTGCCGTCGCCACTACCGACAACGTCGCGGCGTTCGCGCGGTGTCTTGATCCCCAACTTGTGCTGCTAAGTTTAACTGGATTTGTTGGCTCACGAGTTTCCTTAATAATTCTTCTTTATTGCCTGCCACGCGACTAGAGCTTTTCTTTCGCAAATGCTAAAAAATGCACAATTTTCTACAATGATACATAATTGAATTAAATATGCAATGTAAAACAGAATTCAGAAGTCCCACCATAAGGCGATATTTGAACAATTTGATGATGGTTTGCTTGATGATCAGTAACATTGTTCCGTAGCAATACCAATAAATTTATTTATACCCATCTGACGTGCATTTAAACACGTGAGATTGATTGAAATGTCTCCGATCACAATTGCCGCTGGCAGAGAAAATTTAATAGTTATAAATGGCAGCAAGCGTGTGCGCTTCTCGCAAGGATGGAAAAAAGACGAGTGCGCGCCGGGAGGCAGTGGATTCAAGGAACGAGTCGTCATGGCAACATGCACTCGGCGGCGGCGAGGGTGAGCCGGAACCGCGCACGCCGTACCGTACGCCATTTTGTCGCGTGGCGGGCGGCGACTGGGACACGCTGAGTGTACGGCCAATGTGTGGGAGCGGGTTAGAGAATGCGCCGCAAATTTATATCTGCCTCATCCAGGGGGCTCAACTCGAGATCATTACCAAAGCTTTCTACTCAATTGCGGATCGCTGGTGCCAGGAGTTTGATCTATTTGTCGACGACGTCTTTACTTTTACAACCACAACCATTTTAAGATCTTCTCGATCTAGAATTACGTATTGCATAAAAATAGATTTAATTAGAAGGAAAAAAACAAGATGTAAGCAAGTAATAATTTATTTCGGATGGTTCTGCTAATTATATACAACAATTTGTTGTAATTAGACAATTGCAAAAGAAGAAATTCGCATCAAATAATTAGATACTATCCAAATGCCGGAAATAATATTTCAATTATTACGCAAGATTACCTAATCGGATCACACGGATGCACGACTTCGTTTACAGCTAAAAACACTAACACAGGGTCGTGTGGCCGCCTCCAGGATGGCACACTTTGGCATGGGGTCTTTCTAATGATGCGTTTTCGGTTCGCTGGAATGAGCAACGTTTGACGCCAAGAGGCCTGTAGTTTATCCGCCGCACAAACTATCAGTGGAGGGTAAAAAGCTTTCTGTCGGGGATTAGTGTTCCAAACAAGATTATAATGTAATCACACATTGTAGACAACAATACCGCGATAACGTTACCAATGCCAAGTGATGTGCAATCTACTGCGTGGATAATTGCGCTGAAATTAGGAAACTATTTTGATTAGAGTCTCAGAATAAAACCAACTAAAAGAGATCATTTTTCTTAAAAGCATAATATATAAGAAAAACTTTCAAATTTATTTGTTTAGTGTTTTACAAATGTTTTAACGCTCTTTTTTTAGGATTTTAAAGAAAAGAAAAACATACACAAAAATATAAATATATTAAAGAAAGCAATTTTACGAATCCAGTGTGCATCCTCGCGTAAATCACCGCTGTTTGTTCTAGTCAAAATGAATAATTGCTTCGAAGTATACGCCTGCTACACACATGTGTGCGCCTGCCGCCTCCGGCGTCGCAGAGTGCCTTCGCGTTCGGTCGCGCGCGTTTTATTGTGGCAATAATATAAAATGATAAATGTCCTAGTGCTCTTCGCTCTCGAAAAGCTTTGCAGCGCAAACCGCGCTGGAGTCCAGCCATGCCACCCCCGACATTCTCGCATTCCCGACATTACACGCGGAAAAGGTCCCGAAGTGGATACAAGCATTTTATTTTGCTTTCATTGTAGCATTGTATACCAGAGCTTACTTGGTGGCCAATGCTTAACTGAAACCATTTTAAACTTTAAGAATGCGAATGATTAATATAGGGCTTGCAAAGGATGACTATTTATTATTTCTAAATAAAATAGTAATTGATTTTTAAAGTTAAGCTAAGTTTGTTTAGGGTGGAGAGAAAGTGATTGTCTGTTGGTTTCAAGTAAAAGACCACGTGATAAATCGGTCTTCTTCGTGATATCAGTATCGATTACGCAGCCCATTTGTTTCCGTCTATGCGGCAACCCATAAATCTCCACCGCCTCCAACCGCGTACACCTTCGATTCACTCGGATGCCGCTTTGCACCAAGCCGTTGCCTTTCTTGGAAGAAGTAAAAATATAACCAAATGAAGGAAGAAGTAAAGTAAGAAGTGGAACAAAATATTTAGTTTTGATATTGTCTAGAAAATACCAAAAATAGTGGTACATATTAGTTTTCTTTGGCATCCGAAGCAAGTTCATTTGAAGGCAAGCCTTCTCCTTCCGTCTAACTTTGTGTCGGTCGCTGCGATGCTCTTTACTAAAACGAAATCCCAAATAATTTCGCAATTTCGCAAATAATATTGTGCAGCATACCAACTCGTGAGGCGCACACGAACGCGTCGGTAATAGAGTCGAGTAGGAACCGTAGGAGCCACCACCGTCACCGCCAAGCAGTTTGCCGTAATGGCAGAAAATACGAGTGCCGTTTGCATTGGTAGTAGTACCAGGAGGCGGCATTGGCGTCCCACTCACACGCACGTTGCATGTCTCCCCCGTATTCAGACGCAGTGGCAAACCAGCAGCAATTTCGTTTAAAGTCAGAAGGTCCGGAATATATTCCGGGTGGTAGTCCGGAGCGACCGCCGGGACTAAAGTGGGATTAGTGGAGCTCGGGCCAATCAAGGCTTGGTGGCGTTTTGTGCGCTGCAGAAAGAAGGGACCGCCACCCCTGCTGACGGCGTGCAACCCTCCGCCATCGTCCGCCGCCGGCCTGCTGGCGGAGATTTACTACTGAGAAGATACCAAATGTTACAAAAAGTCATTGTTAAATAAACTTAACGTAGTCGTAAAAATGACAGAGTGATAAAATACTTTATTATTTAAACTTGAGATTGTACTTTTTAAAATATACTTTAAGACAATCCAATTACCAATTATTAAATTATATACTAGAATTATAAATTCAACGAATGCATATTCATATTTATTTAAATAAGAGTCTTGACGGAATTCTAAATGTATTTGTGTAGTTTTCTTGTGAGGAATAGACAAACACGCGGTGCAATATCATAAAACTGTCCACTTCTGAAAGCTTCGATTTATGTTATCATAAAAGTAATCTTAACATAACATAAACGAAATTATGAGCTGTACGACACGCTCCACCACCTTCGGAAAGAAGTCTCAAGTTCTTACACTCTTCCTCAATGTCCTACATGATCTGAAATTGAACCTAATATATTTCTTTTAATGTCATCCATTTTGTAGTATTAATATCACTAACTGGCCTTGAGATAGAGAACAGTTTACTCATTGTTGGTGTAGAAAGTAAAAGGTAATGTGGTGTATAATTTTTGGTGATTACATTTGAATGAGCTACCTGTAGAGTTTGGTAAATGGAAAAGAATGCAAAGCAGGCATTACTTTGCTACCTTTACTACTCCATGCTGTACAGCAGAAAACATTAGCAATATGCTGCAATTTGGCAACCAAATCTATAAATAAACGAATCGTACATTTGTGATATCGTTATAATCAAATGAATATATCGAAAATCCATTAAAGCTTAATGCGGTGTTAATTTAAGAGTAAGCCGGGTGAAATTGAGCAAAATTGAAATAAAAACACCTTTTGGATAACATCCATCGTTACCGGATTTAGTCCACAAACCGCCTATTTTTCAGTTTTTTGCAAATTGAAAGTGTTCTTTGTAAATTGCTCCTTTTTATTGTTTTCTATCTGCAGGTATTTTTTAACATGGCCTCAGCTTTCATCAGAGATAAAGGAACTCGTGGGAAATCAATTGACCAGTTTTGGATGTAAAGGAGTGACAGTGGATAAATCCGACAGAGAAATGAATGAAGCGTCTACGAGCTTAGCACACGACACCTGGCTTCTCTTGGCGCGCGCGCCTAAGAAGCAAGCTTCCTGGATGAGGGAGTTCTTGTCGGGATATGCACAGACAAGCACGCCATTTGCACCAGCATGCGAAACGCAATGTTGTGGTACGCCATGGACGAGAGATAAAACGAGATAACTAGGATATGCCAACTGTAAGACGGGCTAAGTCGCTCGAGCTTTACTTCCGAGTCATTTGATCCTCTAGGAAAATTTGTGTCTTTGTGACACCACCAGTGTCGAGGACATATTTAAACCAATCTACACGTTCCCTAATCAAAACTACAATCATACAATCAAAGCCCTGAAATTTATCAGAAATCTTTCTCTGGGCTAGTAGTTACGTAAATCAATTTCAAGACCATCCCACAGTAGATTTTAAATATCTTCCAAACGATAGGGGTAACTCCCAACTGGTCTTTTGTCTGTGCCCACCTCTAGAAGTTTACGGGCGCCATCTTCCTATTTTTATATCTGTTTCATTTCCGTTTTATGTGTCTTATTTATCCACCCTTGCACACGTCACTTCCAGTATTTTACAATCTAATCATGGGGAACGCACTGAGGTAATCCCACGTTATTTCTCTCGGTGTGTTCGCTTCCATCCGCCCAGTAAAATATTGCCGGGGAAAACTAAAGGATTTTCAAGCGCGCGTCGACTTCGAAGGGCAAACCAAGTCGGCGGCGGCGGCAGCCTGCACGCACACGCCGACAGCCATCGCGACGGCTTCCCTTTTACTCATCCCTCCATTCCGGAGCATTCGGATCAGAATATAAAATAAACCAACACGACCAGACTAGGGAGGCAGCAGCACAAACTAAGGCCCACACAAATGCAATTACATTTAACATATTGCGCCAGGTTTGGAGATCTCCAAAGAGGAAACCAATTTTTAATATTTCTTAGAAAAATATAAAATTTTTACCCCAGCATCTGGAATTGCATTGTCATCTTTTAAGGAATTCAATTCTTTTAGAAATGCTACATTTTATATGATTTAATAATATTTCTAAAGGTTTAATAAATTTCATTGTTTATTTGATGGCTCATGAAACAACACTTTCTTTAAAATGAATCCATTCCACTTGCAAGTCCTTTCGCTTCCCGGACTACTTTAAAATGGTCGTTAAAGATGGATTAAGGATTCAAATGCCTCTGGGACGCCTCGTTGTGCATTTAAATTGAATGCGGTTCTTTTTAGCATTTTTGATGGCCCTCCTCTTCCTTTTAACTAATTAAATCTTAGCGTCATGAATTTAATTTAGTAAAAACCTAATCATGTTACTTAACTTCAGCACTTGAGCATTTTGTTTCTACTTTAAGTATTATGTGTGTACAGTACAGAAGATGGTTAAGAATCTATTTCTTCATTTGAAAACATAACGTGTTTTTGATCGAGCCACATGGGCAGTAAACGAAACCCCGGAATCCCCAACGTGCACACATTACTCTCCCACAAGCGGCGGCGGCGATGGCGCCCTGGCTTTGCACGAGCTTCCCAGGCTAGTCCGGGTTCTCAACCTGCAATCCGCCCGGACTCACTAAAGATATATACTCCATCTTTCTGTACTATTACCAATATTCAAGCTTTTACTAACTATATTATACATTTAACTTGATGTTATCAATTGGCTGTAATCATCTGTAGTTTTTCGTCGTAAACAATATCTACTTGTATAATATGAAATATAATTAGGGTGTATAATATTCCTTTGGGTATTTATTCTAAAGCAGATTTATAAATGCAAGGGAGATTAGGAAAATAATGCCACATACAATAATGACATTTATTTAAATGCAAAACATGTTCAGCGTACAGAGAACACCAACAGCATAATATTCTGCTTCAGGTCCCCTTTTTCTCAACCAAACTATTGCATGAGGAATGCATTCAGCAAGGGCCTAGACCAACTTGCTGCGAATGTCTGGATATGTAGGGAGGCGGCGCGTCTGTCACCGTGCCCTCGACGGGTCATAAATAAGTGTGGCAAGCATATTGAGGTTGCATTGATATGTATCAGCATTGGATTTTATTGCAAATGTAATCCGGCTATCATGGTGCCATCAGCATAATAATGGCTAAAAGGCTGATGTGTTTTGCTACCAATATTTGCAACCTACTGGCTGATAGTAATCAAAATCTGCTACAGATAAAATCCAAATACCCAATAAAAAACTAAGCAAAGGTAATTAACAGTTTGCAAGAGAAGGTTGGTAAAAATTGATTTAGTGAAGATAAGTATTATTAATTCAATTGCCTTTTATTGTATTATCCGCACTATGTGACGGTGTTTCATGGTGTATATCGTAATGGCTCATTATGCATAGGGTGCGAAAATAAATGCAATCGACGACACTTTATTACCCACACTGCAACGAGAAACAAAGTCATCGATCGGTTGCATGCATATGGTACCCCAGTGAGGGCTCCAAGAGGGATGAAACTATTGTAATGTAAATAGCGTTGTTTTATTCGGCATGTAATTCAAGGGTTAGTTACTCTGCATCCATCACTGCAATTGCAAATTAATTCAAAACGTTTGTTTTTCGGCTCAGCACCCACCACAAACTAAGATAATCCGATAAAAATCAATCTTATTTTTAAATAAACCAATCTCCAAGATTTAAAGAATCGAAAATATGCTATCTATAAAGAAAAATTCTTTATCTGTATTTATATCACTTGATTGCTTAATAAATACCCCAGCGAATTGTTTTCTCCTCGCGCCTAAAACCACCACCGATTTGCATTCATGATCGAACAGATGATGTCGTTAAATTCGTCATTAATTACATCTCCCGGTATTCACCCTTGCTGCTGTGGCCCATGGATGATTGATGAGCACTGGTAATTAAATTCAATTATTAAAGAAATCGCCATTTACTGAAAAAAAGCCTGTAAAGGAGAAAATGAATTTCAACGACCTTTTAATGAGTTAGATTGATTTTTATTGTGTGACTAGATGACGGAAATAATGTCGGAACAATTACAAACCATAGGTAGATATGCACAGAGTATGATTCGGGGTGACAGTGCCATTATCATTAAATTACTTACTATCAAGAATTTTGATAGTTCCTTTTGGTACATATTTACAAGCTGTCGGTTTTCATGGTACTTAACTATATGATATTTCATCATCTGTGTAATTCATTAGTATTATCATAAACATTCTAAAATATATTATTATCATAAAGTACAATTCATTCTTCATATTCTTTAATTTTACCTCCGCTCCATAAAATCTTATTGTTATTTCGACTGATTTATAATACATTGCACGTGGCAGCCTCATTCTTTGACATTTTGTACTAAAAACACAACAAACAGAGATCCTCAAAGATCCCCAAGCGATATTTCTTGGTTTACTTCTTATTCCTAAATGTTTTGGTTGCAAAATCTCATTCAAATTTCATAGAATATACATTCATAGTATGACTAAAATTAGACGGTTACATAAGTGATATTAAGTTAACTTAATTGTAGTTGATAAATTTGCCATTGCACATTGGAGTGTTACCGGTTGGAGGTAACCTGAGATCTTTGTTTATCATGTGGTACCCTGTGGTCCAAATCCATCAATGACTTTTTGTACTGGGACACTTCCTTCACTGTTGAGCAAAAAATTGCTGATCCAGTAACTAAACATGGCACATAAAGCACGGCATCATTTAAGTAACACATTTACACTATGTTTGACGACTACTAATATGTACACTTTGGTATGGGATTCAATATTTCCTTCTGGATAAAGGTTAACTTATCCACGCTAGATGATCATCCTAATCGTCTTGGATTTCACTCTTGCATTGTGCCCCAAGGGGCTGCTCGTGCTCTCAGCCAGGCCGTTCACTGACACCAATTCCACTGCCAGCGTACTGGCAAGCAGAGAGTCCAGCCGAGCTAGAACGGACTGGACTTACCGAGGAATACCCAACGAAGTTTGAATGCTGCTTGGCTTTGAGACGCAGTGAAGCAATGCTGGATGCAGTACACGGCTCCGCTGTTGTTCTATGATGGTACATCGAATACGGATTGGTAGGTGTTGTGTATGGACACTGTTGAGCTGCAACTGATCCAGGTGTCGTGGAAAGACCAGTGCCCATTGTACCAGGAAGCATGGAGTTGGCTGCACCTGACATGGATGCTACTGATGTAGCAGCGTTGAAACAGTTAACTGGACTTTGATGATGATTCGTAGGGACCACTGGCCAGAAAGGTTTAGCTCCCAACGGACTTGGAACTTTCGTAGCCCAGTTGTTGTAACTGTAGGAGGAATACAAGCTGTCGGTGTCGCCAAAGGAAGGCATCAGTCCATTGAATTGGGTGCCGAAGCCAGTCTTGAATTCAGCTGCAGCATTCATGGCGTTCATTGCATTGCGTTCACGTTTACGCCATTTTGCACGACGGTTTTTGAACCAGACCTAGAAGAACAAAGAAATTGGATTTAGTCATAAGTGGTAATGCAGTGAGCAATGACCCATTTAATTGCCAGTAGAATGAAGATAAATGAGTTTTTAGAACAACCAACTCAAAAGGAAAAAGCGTCAAAAGTTATCTAAAGTATTACAGCGTCAGGAAAGTTTGTGTCCACCCCAAATTAATACAAATTACTTAATTTATATACTGTTAAGTGCGCGTCATTGGTTCACACGCTCGGCCAATTGGAAAACTAGTAGGAAATCTATGTTCTCCTCGAAACAAATTAATTCGCTGTGCTTGTTTTGGAAGCGCTTTTTGGAGCAAGATGAAGATGTGAAACGATGAGTTAAATTTGCAAGTGTGATGTTGATTACCCCCTAGGAGCTGGTTGCGGCACGCGTGCGCATAATTTACCGTTCCCCTTGTACATTCCAGGCCAGTTTTCCTAGCAAATGAGGCGTGTGAATGTGCGGCGGCACTAATACGATTAACATGCCCCGCTCGGTTTCCTTATTGCTTCCTCAGAGAACCTAGGGTGAATAGATTGAAACGCGTGCCGATTTGCTCATTAAATGCTCATTTATTTTATTGGGACATCAAATCACCACGTATGAGAATTTCCAATAAAAGTATTGGAAAAATTTACGGGAATAATATAGTTGAAACAAGTTTCCCTTATGGTGCATGATCCAATCTCAATTCTTTCCGGTTGTCAATTTTCTACTACGTCGCTTAGGACCAGCACTGCAATCTATGTGGACTCTTATTTGGGTTGAAAATTATTATTGTTGCTTAGAGATTTTAGTTGATTTGAATCAAATCATCAGTTGATGATGGTAGAAGTGGCTAGTTGGCCCAGGTACGCTAATCCATGTATGATTAACACCATAAATCTAGGCGGGATTAACGAGATCGCCATTCAACTGACTACGCTAGCCGGGGGCGGCTGGGCGGCTAACGTTGGCTGGCACATGCTCAATTTATCTGTACAAACAATAACTACGCTTGCCGGAATCGCTGAATTATTAACCATCTATACATGCTACATATCAATCCCATTCAGACAGCTGGCAGTGGAAAATGGTGATGTTGTTGATGTGGATGGCAATAAATGTACACAACAAGAAGCATTGCAAAATATGATACACAGTTTACGATAGTGTATTAGTTAGGTTGTTTGCGAGTGCTGCAGCGCATAAACTTTGATTAAGACCGATTGGCCAGCCAAAGTCGTTTGTTAATCACAATTAACTGCCAACAGGCGAGTGTTTGCCGACTGCAGCCCGAATGACAACCAGATCTGTGGTAACGCTGGAAATCCGATTGGACCATTGCAACAATTTCATTTCCATTTGCATGCGCACAATTTCCAATAACCCCCAACAATACTAACACCACGTGGGTGGTGCGGCGTATGCCGATCCATGTGGATGTGAGCTGGTCGTGGGGGCTGCAAAGTGCGGCCTCGTCGTAATTCAACATTACATATTTGCTCGCGATGCGACAACGCGCGGACATTTTAGGCACCTGTCGTTGCCGCATTGTAATCGGAAGATAAATATCACTGGTCACCATTGCGCGCGATTCGGATCGAAATCCATTCAATCCCGACAACATTTTGCATTGGGGTTGATTTACGAGTGGCGAAAATACTCCACGCATATGAATCACACTCAAAAACATGATGCTTTGGCAAAAAAATTACATTCAGCATGTGATTAAACTTGGTGTCCAATTTTAACTTGACTTTTGAGTTTGGGCAACAGGAAACATTGCGGGCACTGCAGGAGGGCTCATATATTGCGGCGCCCTGCCAGCACAATGCCCTAAAAGGGCCGCGTGGCGAGCTTAGCATAAATCACTTTACATGCTGATTTCAGCCGGCCAGCAATGCTCATCGTTTAAACAAACTCATATTAAACTAGCCGTCAAATGACTTACTTTGCCATTAAAACCTTCTGCCTCTTAAACTCATTGCAATGCACATGGGCCATGATGGTTATATCTAACCATATTAAACTATAGTCTCATATTGGGCACGTAAAGCACTCCATGTTGGAATAGAATGTTAAAATGATAGTTAACACATGTTTCAGATGGCTTTCAAGTAGCCGCAGAAGGTCCGCGTCGGGTTGTGACATTGTTTGTCTGTTTGAAAACGCAATTTGTGGCTTGCTCCACCGCGATACCTGAGCAAACAAACATTTATCTTCCAGTGTCCCAGCGTGTTGCACGATGATCCTCGCTCATCATACAGACGACGTGTTGTAATCGATACGAGATGTTAAATGCCGATGTGACATACCGGGTGCTTCACAAGACATGCATTGACACCTCGGATTACGTTTGTAAAATTCGTGGGCGGTACACAAGATCAAAGTGTTTTATGTTTGCGTAAACATCTTGAGAACGTTATTGAAAGCCCAAAGTTGTTACGAAGTTCTTTTATTCGAAAACTGCCTAATTCCGGCATTTGCCGAAAAGAACAACATCGATATGTGCGGGTTGCCAAGCAGGTTGTTGCAATAAATCAGCTTGGAATGGGAGTGGATCTCGGACCGGCCGTGCCGAGAAGATGATGGCCATTTCGAGGCTTTGGGAGAGAGATTTCCAAACCCATATGCTTTTCACACTGCTGGTGCAAAAACAGCATCGGATGCGAAACAAACGACACGACCGCATTTATACTCGGTTTAAGTCTATAGCTTTTTGCAATGGACTTAGTTTTTCTCGAAAACTTTAAAGTTTTAGGTACTCATCATAAAAATCAACCAGAAAAACATCAAAGAGTACAGTTTTTAGTTCTTAGTTTTAGAGTGTATTAAATTTCATAACAACTGTGTGAGTTTGATGCTAGTGTGGTAACGTTCCACCCACACGTATTTCGGGGGTGTGCTTGACGGCGGTGTCGGCGGCGGCCATGTGCCTCGCACCCGCTTCGGTTGGCCAATTCGCGTCTCCCTTCGCAAACTCGCTACGGATCAATACGACGTCGTTCTCCCCCAAAAATATCCTCCGCCCCCGTCGTTGGCGGCAGCGCATCGTGGAGGATTTACTAATTAAGATATTAAACCAGATTTGCAGAACTTACAAGCCGGAAGACGTTGGGAATACTCTTGATTTTACTTTTGGCCTTTTGTTTCAAAATTTAATTCTCTTTTTTGGGAATTTTTGGGAGAATTTGTGCATGTTATTTAGATACACAGTTTAATAATCATAATTCACGTCCAGGTTGCGTGCACAAGCAAACCGGTAACAAACTTTTAATTAACCGAAACCGGAGGCGGCGGTAAGCCTGAAGGGATCTTTAATTAAACGCAAAGTTCCCGCTTTTGTGGACAAATTTATCACATTTTAGGCTGGTCACGACCTCAGTTAAAACACAAAATAAGGCACAGAAATTACCGATTTCTTTTAACTAACACACGTAACTTACCCTAACTCTTGCTTCTGTCAAATTCGTCCACATTGCAATCTCCTCCCTGGTGCTCATATCCGGATAACGATTTCTAGCAAAAGTAGCCTCCAACTCCTGCAACTGTTGAGAAGTAAAATGGGTCCTTTGCCGACGTTGCCTTTTGGACTTTTTATCATTCTTTCCTTCCTCACTATCACCAGTCTCCACACCTTGTTCAGTTTTCACCGGATCAGTCAGAGATCGACTTGCTGTAAGCAACAAAAAAGTAGCTATAAATATCAATGGTTGAAATTGTCTTTTATTTCTACATTTGTCCAATTGTGATGTACGTAAGATGCTTAAGACGGAAATACCTCGTCTAAGTCTTTTACGATAAAAAAGCCACGTGAACGTGGCATGTGATAAGTAGTGCGCTTTGGCGAGGCGTTCTATTTTAGTACTGCGCAGATTACAAGGATTATGATGGAGGAATTTATGAAAGAAACCGCGAAGCTTACAACGTCTTGCAGTCCCTGCACCCGCTTGCACATTGCACCACCTTTGGTAAGGAATAAAATGGTGCAGCTAAAGATGTAGAGATGTAGGGAAGCAGCAGCTTCCGAGATCAAGCTGGAAGTGCTCTAAAATCTCAGAATGGGCATAGAAGGAGGAGAGGAGAGCATCGGCGTCGCGTGTTAGTTATTTCCAGATTAGACGAGAAGACAGCGTCTTTAAATAATTATCCGAGCACGTGTGGATTAAATAAATTTACTGGAAAATCGAGCGTTATTTTGCTTCCTTGTTAAACGGTTATTACCTTTTACAAATTACGCTGTGCTCTTCAAGCACGCACATCGTAAATTATTCTAATCTCAGAAAGAAAAGTGGGAAAGTGTTCAACAAATTGAATTTGATGTTTTATTCCAACTAAACAACACATTAGTGGCTACAA
>JAODGC010000006.1:2393210-2408151 GCA_027574925.1 Ecitoglossa quadriceps | reverse complement strand
GAAAGAAAAGTGGGAAAGTGTTCAACAAATTGAATTTGATGTTTTATTCCAACTAAACAACACATTAGTGGCTACAAACTGGGAGGTTTTATATGTACAGTTGTTATCTATTATCGAGTACATATTATGACAGGTGAAGATGTCGGCATTCCCGAATCGACAAAAATGTCAAATCAGCCATGATTGATCGAAGGCGGCACCCGTTTGAAAGCGTGTTATCGGCACACATAACAATTATCGATACAGTATCTAAAAATTTCATTGCGGTGAGAAATAATTATTTTTCCTTTTAATCCCAACTGGAAGCGGTGTTAATGATAATAACTGTTTGCTTCCGACATGCGGCAGTTGCGAATAATGGCGGAATAAATAAATAACGATTTGTTTTATGGCTGAGCGCACAATTAATTGGAATTTAATTAAAATAAAATTGCCATGTGAACAAAATACAAGATAGAACACAGAGACATTTATGAGTTGTATTGATTGAATCATTTTTAATCACCTTTTCTTTCCCTTGTTCTGCTTCTCGCTGCAGTCGGGAACGGAAGCTGAGGATGATCCATACTGCCGCCTCCGGTCATTCCGGAGTGTGCATCACGGAAGTCGCCAGTCTCCGCCCAAACTAGAACACAAACAGAAAACAAGCAATCAATTGATTGTCTTACTCTTGACTGGTGCTGCGTGATTAACAAGCATCTAAAACGTAAATAGATTCAGAGGAATAAAATAATAAAACGCAGTCTGCACAACATTTTCAGGAGAATCATGAAATGTGTCGTGCTGTCAGTGCCGGGTAGTTAATCAGGCGTCTACTAATTGAGCGCTAAACACGTTGTAATGCCGCTACGTCGATTTATACGCCATCATCGCCAAGTGAGCAGTTAAGATCGTCTCCAGCGTGTGCGTCGTTTTAAAACTGGCGTGGAGATTTATCGACTACCTTATGGTCCGCGACAGTTTTACAAGCCTAATTTATCGGCGTCGAGATGTCTTCCATGCAGACATTGGGCACCCAAAGCAAAGTCTACAACTCCAGAACACTCTTTTTCAATGTACAGTTTCAGTTCTATGCAAAGTATAATATTCCTTGTGCACTGTAGAAAAATAAATTTTCATATTTATCATGATCATGTGAGTTGGAAACAATTTTCACTGCATTTGGCACGGCAAGACTTCCGCTGCGCCACATCCAACGTGTTAGTCTGCTTCAATTTACTGGCATGTCATATTTAAACATTTTACATTTAAATCATGCTAATCCTCAGTGCGTTACTGAGACTATCACAATACCTTGCTTAATATCTTAAGCCATCTAGTCTGCTGAGCCTGTTAAGTTCACTGCACACATTACACCACTTTTTCGTCTTGAAGAATAATATTTATTCAAATATCCAAATTATCACAGTTGACACGCTTCACCTCGACAATTGCTAATGCTATAAAATCGTTTATTGCCAGCAAACGCAAGAAAAAACTCATGCAAACACACTTTCCCAAGTTGAAAACACCCACTAATGAACGGCAGAATGCAGAGTGATATAATTTCGTCCCAGTGCGATGATTACGTCCCCACTGTGTGTATTTGTTTTTACGAATGGTTATTAAATGTGCAAACATCATTTCTCTTATTTGCTCACAGGTCTAGTTTATCTCGGTGACGTATACACTCGTGTCTATGCGTCTAATATGTAGTACGAGATATTAGCTAATAAAAACCTGGGTCCTCCAACATTTGAAGATTTCAAGATTGGGAAGAATGGTCGGGTGTCAGATGGGTTGCTGATGCAGGGCACGAGGGCACACAACACGTACGTGTCGTTCATTATCTTGTTTCACTTTGTTTTATTGTTTTATGATGTCTTACATAAAGTATCAAGTGCAATGAAATGCGGCTTATCATGCCACAATTACGCGTATGAACTTGAAGCCGTACGTTTTCTGCGTGATTCTGCACATTATTCAAATTGTAATTAATAAAAAATTTTTTTTCAATACAATTCAACATCAGCCACGGAACACAATGGCATTTCCCATCCCTCCGTGCCCCTAAAGTTGCAAAAAGTGATGAATGATGAAGCTCATTCCAGCGTTCGTTTTGTAAAACACTTCACGCATAATTTATCAGTGAAAAAAAAAACCAACGTTGCCAATTTCACCCGCTGTTGAAGGAGCAGCAAGGAGAAACATTGGCTCAATTCTCATTTTCATCCATCTCACACCCGAATGTCTTTGATGTTTGCCTGGGTCTTATATTTTTTATACGTTTCATCCCAGAACGCCTCCGAGCACACCGTTGCTTCTTATAATGTAACGTCATTCTGCCTCCCAGTGGCCGGAAACGGCGGGAATGAGAGAGAGATGGTGAAAAAATATGGTAGGAAGAAATACAAAGGGCGTGCAAAATTGCATGAGAATTTCGCAAGTGTCGATGAGAGAAGGGGCAACTAGAATAGCATATTGGGGAGTTGGTTGCCAAGGGGTAGAGGAAGACCACATTTTAGTTATGACACCGTAGATTAGCGAATTATTCCGATTCGCTGGCGCTATTATAGCTATTAGAAGCATATTCAGAATGGGGAAGCCTTGTGGTCTTTCAGGGAAACCTGTCGGTCAAAAACACCCGGAAAATACTGAAATAATATTCTAATCAAGCACCTAACTTTGCAAATAGCTTAGTAAATTGTCTGATATACTCTCCATATGTGAGTTGGAATAGTATGTGTTGTTTCTACATACGTTTTGTAATCCCTCCCTTAATCTAAGCTTCCTCAATGGGTTCAACTGGAAGTCATTCATCACCACATCCAAAACTAACCAGGTGTTGCCAGTTCCATTCTATTTTCATAGTCGCAAGTAAAATCAAATCAACAAACATCTCAAATTTCTCACATTACCCGTTTGGTTAACCTCCATTAAATAAGCCAGGTTAATAATTAATTTCCGCCCACTTTTTCTCAAGTGCTTCCTGAATCTTGAGTATGAAGCTGTGCGCCTGTTGGAAAGCAAATCGGGACGAAAGCTTTCTTAAACAAAACCTGATCCTGGATAATCTTCGATGCGCTATCAAGTTTTATACCATAATTCCCCGAGCATAATTTTAATGATCCCCCTTTAATCTGCGCGCATTACGCGCCGTAAGCCCGATCTAAGAGGAATTAATGCTAGCGGGCGCATTTCTTGTCATGCCTTATTCCGCGAAACGTTTAGCGCGCGCACCAAGAAACAAAGCTGCTAAATTGCCACGGACAAGATATATGCAGAAATATAGGCATCAAAGGAATTATTTTCTCTGCAAAACATTGCATTTTCTGCATCTCAAGCGAGGTGATTTATAACCACAGCAATTTGTCCTGATGTCTGACTTTTTCTTCTCAACTTCCCTACCCATTTCAGTTTATGTCTGGGGCGTTCCCAACATCCTGTAAACATCTCAGAAGAGATTCAACCACTAGAAGTCCAGATGGGAATCGAATAAATATGTCCTATCCAAAGATATAGCTAAAGAAAACTAGCTAGTGTCAGATTACATCTTCTTGGAGCTTCCCAACAAATGATCCATATAATTCAGATGATTCAACTAATTCAACAAAAATTCCGAAACATCCTACTTATTAATTTCGAATGACTCTTCTCATACCAAAGGAATCGGAGTGCGCGGTATTAAATGGAGTGTTGGCTGCTTGCCAATGAGATGCAAGCTTTGCAAAGATTAAGCCAATTCACGAGAAAAGGAAGCAAACAAAGAGGCAAACAAGAATGACAAGTAAAAATTGCCAACCTTTTTTAAATGAAAGAAAAAATATTTTTTACGGGTGAATACGTGACTTTTCTGTAAATATCAAGTGCATATATCATCACAGGATGTTATTTTATTGTCCCAGTTATAGCCTAGTGTAACAGATGGGTTTCAAAATCAAAACTCCATTATCTCCCCAACACCCAATCAATTCAGAAATTGTAATTGTGCTGCCATTCGGAGAAAGTATTAGAAAAAGGGTTGGAATATTGAGTTAGAAATAACAATGTGGGTAGCTGCTGCTGCTGGGATAGTAAGAAAGTCGAGATTATCCCGTTTAACCCCACACGAACACGTTTACTTCCCGCTGCTATTACAATTCCAATTTTGTGATAAAACCAGGAAAGGGTTGACTACAGCTACGAGTAACTTTTAGAGAACATTCTTTTCGATTCCACTTCCGTTTGCAACTCTCACTTCCACCCCAAAACCTACTAGGCCAACATGACAATTATATTTGTTTAATCTAGTTTTTGTCCAATTCGCAGAATTTTATTAATTTCACATATGGATATGCGTAAACAGGAGGTCCCCACATTGACATGATGATATCTTAGCAAAGCCCAACCGACGGTCGCTTGATAGGTTGATCAAACACTGATAACTTGTCAACCATTGCTCGATAATGTCAACATGAGCATTCAACGCAGAAATGAATCAATTTATAACTGCGCCAAATTTACAAAATTATGGCTTGATTGTTTAATGGCGCTTGCTTAATGAACTAGGCATTTATTAATTAGCAATAATTTCAGGCAGTCGCAATGTAATCATATTAAAAATGTTTCAAAATCACCAACGCTTGTCAGTGATAAGGATTGATTAATTTGATAAACGTGTAATAAAATTATCGTTTAAGTAAACATGTTACAAATGGAATGATATGTTTTTGCCTAAAATTTCTACCAATTCAGGGCAAATTGATAATTTATAATTCACTTGGTTGGGCGATAAATTATTTTAGTTCTAGGGGAGTTTAATTAAATTATGACTTTGGCTTACGTTTTAATTTCTCCAATGGTTCATGATGCAAGGAAGGTGTATGTGGCACAACCCCATGGTGATGTGGATCATGATGTGGAGTAAGATGATGTCCTAACACAGAGGAAGTCCCACTCATAATACCCGAGATTGCAGAGCTTACAGTAACAGAATCATGAAGATGGTGCACACCATGTAGGTGATCGCTATTTGCCGTCGAAGTTGATACCAAATCTTGGAGACAAAGCGACGGGTCAGAAAGAGACTCCATGCGTTCCATGTCGAGTCGTCTAGTTGCACTATTCATCAACCAAATTAATCACTATTGTTTCTTATTTAAGTTCAAATCTTTACTCTTTCGAATGTATCACTTTGTAGTTAGTAATCTGTAACAATGTACACTTTATTGGCTTGGTAACTGGTTAGTCACAAGATAGAAGATTGGATTAATGATGAAGATGTTATTTGTCCATGGTCACAAAATCAGTTAGCAAAATCAAAGGAGGAGATTTACGCGGGTTGGCAAAGAGATCGCGTAAGCAAATCCAGGTGAACCTTAGCGGGCAGAGGCGGCCGGAAAAAAGTGCCGGCGTCGGAGCTTAAAAACAGCTTTGCGCCCGGTTTAGAGTGGATCAAGAGGAACAGCGCGCGTGGCGGTGGTGGCCCGATCGGCGAGCGTCGCGACGGTGCCGGCGTCGGTCTGAGGACGGCTTTGCGGCGCCCAGGGCTAAGCCCATCGCGGCTTTTCCATCATCCCCCTTTCTACCCCCACCAGTAGCTTGCATGAACAGTGGCCGAAAATGCATGCGATGCAGTGATATTCAAACCCAAATGCATCTTTCAGCAAGGACCAATTTTATAATGTGGCATATTTAGCAATTCTCAAGTGAATAAATTATGAAAAGAATGGTAAAATTAAATTTGGCAAATTATGGTCTTAATAGAAGATTTTTGATAGGATTTTGAGACTATTGTAAAAACTATGGTACTTACCTCGTTTGTTTTAAGTCCCTTTAGTGATTTAGGAAGTATGAGAAGGTTTTCTTTGGTATAAGTTGAGTATTATTGTTGATGTAATTATTGGTTACCGTCGGATTTTATAACTTTGTCTCTGCCTACCCGTCGGATGATGATCACAGCCCCACACTTTGCACACTTCACTCTCAATCTGCCCACAGTTTGCAACTCAAATCAGCCCAACACTTTGTCCTCGTGGTCTGCTTATTAGCCAAGCACTTGTAAGATTCCAGCAGGTGCAAATCCCCGAACGTCATCGACGGCAGCCCCGCGGCTTACAAATCACCGGCTGAATCTCGCGCGTCCCGCCGCCGCCGGCCGCACAAGATTGCCTTGGACGCGAGCTTTCACGCGGCAATCCTATGAAAGTATTAAAAAGTCTTAAGCGCTTAGCGGACCGCAGAGATATCGGGGGGCGCTTGATGCTCTTGCAAAGTCTCTGTAATCTGGGCCACTTCCCAGCGCGGTTTAACTGTAAGTCGGGATACTCTATATATCATCGCCGGGCTCGAGCGGCGGGCATCCCGCCGCTTCGGTCCTCCCACCATCGGCCGCCTTCGCCGCGCATCATGCGCGGCAAGCATCTATTCCGCTTCAGCCGGAAATTTGGAGATAGCAACATTGCAGTCCCACCAGCATAGACCAGCGCATCCCAATTCGGCACGCCCACGCGGCGGGCATGCGTCGCCCTGCTGGAAGATAGCTGTCCTTATCTGATGCTATGCGTGCGTATCGACGCAGGCCCACCCCGATGAGGGCTAAGTCACAAAATCATTCATGGACACAACATCAATACGGGATATCACACGCTGATCGGGAACTACCACTCTAGCAGTCTATCCACTGGATAGCTGCGATTTTATTATATTGATTTAGGATCCGCGAGTCCTTATGTTTATTTACCACGTCTTAATGTCTCATCCATCTTGATATGATTTACAGCTTTGTGGCTGCTTATCAGGAGCGAAAGTTTCAGGCACGAGGGTTTTATTGAAGTCGAATACCTGTTGGCTCGCCTTTTCTAGCCGAGATAAAGCAAATCCACTCACGGCCGACCTCATGCCCTTTTTCCTTCCGTCGACGCTGAGAAACAAATAACGCCTAGGGATCCAGTGCAATAAATTGATTTGCGCAACGAGGCTTCCAATCCACTAGCGTGGAATATCAGAAGTAATGTCTCCTAGGAGAGATTGGTCTGCACCTTGTTTTCCAACGCGGCAAATTTTCGACTTTATGAGCAGTGAGAGTGCATTTTCCATGGAGTGGGCAGCAAATTTATTTTACTAAACTGCTGGATGAAAAGTTATAAGAAGGCTTGCAGTGCAGTACTTGGCACAAAAAAAGAGGTCGTAAAAATTGTCTAGACTCCCAAATAGAAGCGAGAAATCATTCTATAACGCGTCTACGTAGATAGCAAATTACTTTCCAACTCGCTCATCCAGCAGAGTATCAATAGCAAACGCATCAAAACCAAACGGAACATAAAAATATCTCTATTGAGGGACGTCATATTCAACTGCGTGCGTTGAGAAAGTATCTCTATATCGCAGGCCTCAACAAGGGTTTTGCCTAAACCCCTCTTTGGAGGTGCAACAACGTGCTTGACGGAATCAATTTCGCTTGACGAGCACGCCCGCTTCAAGTTAAGCGATGCAAAAAATGAAAGTAGCAACCTGCGGAAAATAGAACAGCACTGCCAAACAAGTGCCTTGCGTTATCACAGAATGTCAATCAAAGGCCCTACTAACTCCGCCTAGATAGATAACTGTTTATCGGCCAGTAGCAGGAATAGGAGTGGCTGATGGTGTCGTGCGACGCGAGGACCAACATGGCGGAGTGACAGACGACGCTCAGCGTCCCATCAATTACTAAACTTTAAAATACTCCATCACTCCACATGATAACAGTATCATTGAACGCTATTGATCAATACCTCGGCACAAATCAAAGGCTGATACATTCATCAAATACTTAAAATGATTATACAAAGGTCTTGAAATAAAATTGATAGAATATAGAAATTAGACATTGAGGTTATTACCAAAGTAATTGATGAAATTCCAACTCCCCATAGGATAATCTTAAGGGTCACTTGCTAATTGTACAACAATGCATCCTTTGCATTAGGGTGGCGTACTCGTAAAATAACTGGAGCGTCCAACTGCCTAGCAAAGGGGTAACAAAAGGCGTCAGAATGTGTCTCACCCATTAGGGTGTTTAACGTACCATGAAATATGAATATTAGCACCACACAATACCCAAACGATAAAACTGAAATGTGAAAGAAATGCGAGATGTAAACATGATGATAGGATGATACGTATCATCTGTTCAGAAACTCAAATCTCACCCGGGACAAATTAAGAGTCAAAAATTAATCATCAATATGTTAATCTGACTCCGAATTAAACTAAACTGAGTTTCACCGAGTAAAATCATTGTCCGTAATCTCTTGACTTTTTGTTATATCATTTGGCATAAAATTGTTTAATTGCAGTCTCATGCTGTTTTCAACTTTTATTGTACTACCGCATATCATATTACATCAAAGTACATAAGAATGTCTGATGTTTGACGTCTTATCAGTGGGCAAATGTGTACCAAACATAATAAAATTTTAGCCCTCAAAGCGTCCTTATAATCATCTCATGAAAAATAAAAGATCTTGCTTGAAAATATATCGAAAAAATTGTATTTTATTTTGCATTTTGCGAACAGATGGCAATGGGTATCATCGATTAATCGGTAATTTATAAGCGCGCAAAAAAAACGTCATCAGGTGCGCGTGAATTGATGGCGTAAAAAATATGCCAGGGGTGCGAGTGTATTATCAATCTTCATCACTGCGGGTGGCCTATACGTTAATGTGCAGAAGTCCTAATCATGTCTAAACAATTTCAAACAGTACTGAGCATAATGATGGTCATGGTGGCAAAATCAATACAGATTTAAATATAAAAATGTCAAAACCGGAATATTTCGATTGAGTTTTGATCTGTTGATACTTTGATTTATGTCTTGTGCATTTTCAGCTCCTTGTGAAATATTGTCATCTGAGAATTTACACAAAATGTAAACGAAATGCAACGCGAAATCGATGTTTGATTCATATTTCCGTCGTTGATATATCTGTTCACTTTCCTGCAGCTTTCTGACTGAGTTCATGTTTCATTCAACTGGGGAAGTGAAAAAAAGCGATACGATCAAGGATTGCATCATCCAACGGCAAATGTCGACGAAGAAAAGAATTGCAGACGATTTTTGAATGAGAATATCACACAAATATCAAATATGGGCTTATATTCAATACTTTTTGAAGGCAACAAAATAACAGTGTAAACATTTAAAAATGAGGGATGAATGCCTTTTGTTAAAGTTTCCTGTTTTACCGACGTCATACTAGGGTCATTCGCATTGTATGAATTGAAGATAAATGAGAGTCAATCTTAATGATGCTGAAATAGATTTCAACTGACAATTCCCAGTTATAAATGCAAAGGATATTGATTTCTTTATAAAACAAACACTTGACTATTACTCGCAAATTAAATCATGAATTTTAATAAGCTGGTCAATCTGTCGCACGCCACTCAACAATTTCAAAACAACTTGAAATTTTATTTTTTAAATTGTAGTCCCTAGTGTTTGCTTCCCACACATTGTTACCTTTTTTAAGACCACCACCACCACCACCACGACCACTCTGGATGGTCTGCTCGTGTTGCAATTCCATTCCGCATAGCGCGCATCCCTCACTCGCTAGTGACAAACCTAATTTGAAATCAAGATTCTTCTCACTGCCGCGTGCCTTTTACGATCATGCGCCCCCTTTTCGTCGACTGCATGGGGTTGCCGGGTTTTCAGCCAACGCGCTCCAATATTTGCTTTATTAATGGTGCAAATAAAAAACGAATGTTTATGCTAATGGAAACGTGTCGTCGGTCCGTGAGAGGATTACATAACTTAAAATTATGTTTCTCTTTTTATATCCTTCCACACCGCAGGAGCAGAGGTTCTCTTTTTCGAAGGGTCCTGAAATAGAAACGTAGAAACACGCATGAAGAGGATATTTTTTTTTTTAGGGAAAAAGTGTAAGAAGGGAAGTCTAAAAAAGCCAGAAATAAAAATCCTTTTGAAAAATACAAGACATGATTGCTTAGGTTTTGCTTTTAAACTTAAATTCAAGAGGTCAGAGGTAAATGTTTATAATAGTAAAATAATAATAACGTTGATTTTGAACCAATAACGAAATTGAAACTGCGGTTGGACGATCAACGCAATAACGCTAATCCCACATTCAACGTTCGTTTGGCATTTAAAATCAATTTCCAATCGCTAGCAGTGCCAGTGCAAAGTCGCTTTTTAATTTCGCTGCACATTCGGCTGCAGTGGATTTGAGTCAACTGCGAAAAATTTAATTAATTGTAACTTTTGCCCCTATGACTGCTGGAAACAGAAAGGATTGACGCTTCAATCCAGCGTTCTAATTGAAATTTCACAAACGATTGCATTTCATGTCACCGAAGCACACAACTATGGCACTTAAGTGTATTACACTGCGCGCCATTGTTAATTAAATGGATTTTTGGGTAAATCTGTAATTGCTAGATTAGTACTTGAAATAATTACCAACAAATGTATAGTGCTTCCAATACAGAATACAGAGGAGTAAGGAAAGTAAGGAGATCTTGGGTTATTTTATAATATCCAATGAGAAATTAAATATTATTCCACCTAATCTTCGACTGATGTTTGCTTGATGCGTCCGATGCACGTGTCAATAGTTTGTTTCGAGGGGCAGGCAGGCGTCAGGAGGTGGATGCTAAGGCAGCAGTCGTGCCCGCCGGCTGGCAGCGCGGATTACCGCTGCGATGCAGGACGAAAATACCGCCTGCTGCCATTTCGCGCTGATCGGTTGGAAATCTGTGTCGCTGTCATCGCGGCGATTTGTTTGCGCATAGATTGGCTACCGTAGACGAGGATAAACACTTGGATAAACAGGAGTAACCCAGGATTGCAACATAATTAAAATATTAACTGGGAAGTCACCTATAACCATTCAAAAACTATCCAGAAACACCATCACAAAACATTGACACAGAAGACACAGTAGACTGCAATAATAAGATTTAAATTAATGTCTACGCCTTGGAATTAAATATTAGGCACGTGTATGGTCACGTGTCAGGAAACTCTAACCACATCACCTTCACCCTAATATTCGCGGCACATGTCCAGTTGTAATCGGATGTAATACGAGATGAACAAATGCACAAAGCTCAAACGAAAATAATATTTACCTAACGCCTACATTCAAATCGGAACATGGTGGGTATCCAAACACTTATTGAATTAGCCTGGATCAGGGTAGAATGCTGTCTGTACCTCTTACGAATCTAATCTGTCATTCTTTTCAGAGACCAGAAACCTAAATCATATCAACATCAATCCATACATTACTCTACATTTTGATCTTCTCTCATATCTCTTTTATCTACCATCAAGTTTGCTAATTATAATTACTTTATGTCTATGCAGCATATTATGTTTTGTATCATATTCAATTCGCTGTGTGAATCTCTAGTCTTCCCGAAGCGATTCAATTGCAATTGGAATCCAACTGGCTATGGCAGCACTACAGTGATTGCGGATGTGGTCGTGGTATGGCGAAAGGACTAAGCGAAGGACTAGCAAAGACTTTGCGTAATGCGCGCTGGATTATTATCCCATCTGAATGCTTCTGCTGGAGGACATGGAGTTACGCTGCCGACTTGCTCGCCGATAAGCAGGAGCTTCACCCGCAAAGCTTGCACTTTGCTACCTGTAGTGGTCGACATCGCAACAAGCAAACAATCACTTTACAAGGATTATAGAGTTACGTTTAGGTTTAAACAATTTTTAATAAAGATAATAGAGGAAAACAAAGGAATTTAGGATCTGTTTGAAATTTGGTTAGGTCAGTCTGAAAATTTCAGTGAGTATAAATAATTTTCAGTGAGCTTCACTGACGTTTATCAGGCGCATCTGCATTGAGGCGCGAGTGGTCGTAAATCAATCACAAACGACGACGATAGCGTATTTGATAAATATTCGTCCAAACATATCATCCAAACACATCAGGTCCCCTTGTTCAATAAACTAACTAAAATGACATTTTAAAACAAGAATATGTTGGTAAACTTACTTTAAACGGATTACAATGTATGGTGGATTTTGTCACAGCTTACTTTTCTTTCTACTTAGTTGTAAACTACTATCCAGGTAGGTAGACACCTAACACCACATCATCATTATTACGAGTTAATGTGCTGACACCTTGAATCTCCTTCAACACCGTCCGTTAACATGCACACCCTACAAAGACGTCCGAGGTCCGACGGACAGCAACATTCCCTTTGTTATAATGGACATGCTCCCAAGGAACAATAGTATAGCCTTTGTTGGACGCAGTTGGAGGTTGGAAGTTATAACTGATCTAATCCAGGGCGGCGTGACGTTTCGCGAAAAGGACAATGCCTGGCGAAGATCCCCATGTTTGCTCCCGAATGTTGCAAACCGCGCGCGAGTTGGGGTTGGTGCGGTGATCCCATGCATTTACATTACAATGCCCAGCCTGTCCATTGTTGGTTGTTATAACCTCATACAATTCATATTCGAATGATATATTGTCTGTAAACGTACGCCACGCTATGAACAGTGAGCTCATGGAGGAGTTTGTTTATTTAGTTTGTGGCTGGGAGCTGAATTCACAGTTTCCAACAATAAAAAGGCAAGTTATATAAGGCTTGTCTTTTTACGAGTCACTTTAAATGTGTTAAAGTCTGAAATAGTAGAAAACAATTTTAAGTGATATTTGTCCGAGTTAGAGCTTAGCAACTGCATGTGGAGTCCACGTATCTCAAACGGTTATTTCCTTTCATGCACTTCCCATGCTGGTAATTCCCTTACACATAAAGTCTAAGTCCTTTGCGCGTATAACCAAATTAGTTTTAGAACTAGAGGACTGCATCCAACCTCCATTAGACTATTATTCTAACATTCTATCCAGGTTCTCCTTTGAAAGGTTCTACTATCCAATGTCCAGTGGTTCTAATAGAAGAGGTGCTGCAGCATCCTGCAGGTGGCGGAGACTCCTAAACAAATCCCGGCGTAATCCGTGCACCGCAATTTACTTCAGCCGCAGCTTTGTCGGGCCGAAAGCTTAGGCACTGAGTTTTATTATCTCCACGGACCTGGCTGGTGGGCAGCTGGTGTAGTGGACAGCGGGAAGCGTTGAGACTGTGCCGCGACCATACCTTACCAACCACTAAACCTGTCCGCTAACTTTATTACACGTGTTTTCCGCCTGCTCCTAGCCGATATATACTTGCCTAAAGTAGATTCGTGGGAAGGATATTATTATATTGCTATTGTTTTCTAAGCTAAACTTAAAACATCCATGAAAAGTTGTTTGTTTAAAGAGTAAGTTGACACATAGTCATAAATTAATATCCTTGGCCGTTTATTATGACTTTTCTCTGTGGCATCCCTCTTTAGTAGTCCAGTAGGCGGGTATTCCCTGCCCTTTTTAGACGACCGTACAACACAACAATGCCCAGTACAAACAGACATCTAGTTATCTCTCAGACACTCCTCTTCCACATACTAGATTTTGGGGTGCCTGACTATTACACTCCGTTGACATTTTTTGCAAATCGTCCCAGTTGGATGCACCCTCGTGGTGCGGTATTGGCAACAGATGGTGTTCATTTCTCTATTGTGTCTAATAATGTGGCGGTAAATTGTATTTCTTGTTCAGCGATTTATTTTATTATCTGCTGGTTAATCTGGTGTCATCCTCACTTGCAGCCATTAAAACAAGATATTAAACGGAACAAATTCAGGCACCATCAGCTTTGATTATTTTCACGATATAAACCTTAATAGCACGTATTTCTGGCATAAATAATTTATTTTGGAACACATTAAGCAATCAAAATTAATGCAAAGCTTGTATAATCTTCAGATTTGTCTCTCTTTTCGCACTGGCGGCAGTGGAGGCGGCGTTTGCAGATGTGTTTGTGTTACGGTGAGGGCGATTATGCGCACCGTGATTCCACTACCTTTGCCTGTGCTGCGCAGAAGAATGAAGAAGAGCAGCATTGTCCTCGACACAAAGGCACAATGCATAAACATTAAATACGGCAAGCGCACTTCGTCTTTCGTTTTTGGATTGCCCTCTGCTCTTGTGCCATCTCCATACAAGCAGCAGCGGTGGCGGCGTCACGGCTCTAAGTTCCTAATAACTCATAATTAACTTATGCAAAACGACGTGGACTTTCAGCGTTTGGCTGCGACGTTAATTGAGCTTAACGTCGCAAAGACATTTACTTTGCACTGCAAATAAAGACAAAAGCAGCGCCATACAGTCGTAAACGATTTATATTTATTATAATTCATAACTTTTAATTTTTGTTAATTCCCTGACTGGTTTAATTTACATTGTAAAACATAGAATATTTTTGTGTATTACAAGCAATTAGGTTTTTTTATTGATACTTAGATTATTTTGGTGGTTAATTACTTTTCTTTATTAGTTCCTGTGATTATTTATTGTTTTGTTAGTGTGATACATTTGGGATGGTACAAAATGCCCCGAAATTTCTCAGTTGTGTTAGGGTTTTTACATTAAAACAGGCCAGCCTTTATGCTAGACCTACGGTGTGCAGACTACAACACTTGATGATTAATTACGTACGTCATGAATATGCATGACTTGACTGTAGCGGCAAACGAGGGCAAAGCGGAGGCGGCTGCACCCTCGTGCGCGTTTCTACCTCTTCGTATTTTGAATACTAAATAGTTTAGTTTAGCACAACAAAACGCTCTAGGCATGCCGCAATGAATTTGGCACAGGAAGAGAGATTCTGGAAATGTACAGGAAAAGCTTCTAAATAAATTAAATTAAAACAAGAGAGGAAAACGTAAAATAGAAATATATAAGTATTTTTTTGATTTATTTTTATTGATGTTTATGTTTGATTCATGTGCGGGAAAGAAGCCAGAGGCTTAGTTAGGTCTTATTTTCCTTATTTTTTAATAAAATTAAGATTATTGGTTTTAGAAAAAAAAAACGGAAAGCGAGTATAAAATCACGACTTATTC
>JAODGC010000006.1:2348804-2393110 GCA_027574925.1 Ecitoglossa quadriceps | reverse complement strand
AGGATGTAGGTGATATAGGTTATCATTTGCGAACAAAGCAACAAAGTCGTAAAAACACCATAATTATCATCTGTTCACCAATTAATTCACAAGAATGACTGCGAAAGAAGAAGAATTTAGCGAATACTACACTGAGGTAACTCTATGCATTCAACTACCACCGCATCTTCTTGTTCTCGGTGCCTGTTTGCTTACTGGAAAGGAACAGATTCTAATTTATTAATCAAAACAAACAATTGTTCTATTTCTAGGTGAAAGCAATAGAAAAACGTGACTCTGTGCTTACTTCCAAGCAACAGATTGACCGATTACTACGCCCAGGCTCAACATACTTCAATTTGAATCCTTTTGAAGTATTACAGGTTGATCCAGACACACCAGTTGACCAGATTAAGAAAACATATCGAAAATATTCTATTCTTGTGCATCCTGACAAGAACCAGGATGATGCTGATAGAGCCCAGCAGGCTTTTGAGATCCTCAATAAAGCCTGGAAGACTTTGGAGAGTGAAGATTCAAGGAAAAAATGTCTTGAGGTCATTGAGGAAGCAAAAGGCAGAACAGATATAATGGTATGCTATGAATATTTGTTGGTTTAATGTTTTTTGTATTGCACTTTCACTACGAGAGTCAATAAGATATGTCTTTTGTTGTTTTTCTTTTTCAGTGAGTTATTTGAGCCAACAGGATTTCATCCCAGGTATTTGTTTGATTTGTAAATAAGTTTACATTTAATGTACTCACTTGTTGTGAAAGTGCAATACCTATTCAGTTATTTGTGTATAGCTTTAATTACCAATGTTATTGTAGCTTGCAGAGAAACGCAAAAAAGCCAAAAAAGAAGGCAAAGATGGCACCGTGCCGGAAGACGACCCCGAAAAATATAAGCATGCCGTTTATGTTCTTACAATGAAACTTTTTGCAGATATGGAGAGGAAGAGGCGTGATCTAGCTGACCGGGCACAAGAGGAGCGCAAACGCAAGCGCGAAACGGAAATCGAAGAAGAGGAGCAACTGAAAGCTCAAAAAGAATGGCAGAAAAACTTTGAGGTATGTCAACCAGATCAATAGCTTATTCCATTGAAATAACTGAGATTTTATTTAGGAATCTCGACAAAACCGCGTAGATAGCTGGCAGAATTTTCAAGCCGGTGGGTCCAAGAAGAAAAAGGATAAAACGGACAAACCGAATAAAAAGATTAAAATGTTTAAACCGCCCAAGAACAAACCTGAAATGCGATGAGCTACCTTTCAATGTATCAAGTTATAAGTACTAATTCAATGTTTATTGCGTGTGGACAGTGTTATAGTGACCGACACATCGAAATTCTCGACGTGACATCGATGTGTCTCCAATAGGTAGATAACTAACAACCCTAAAAGTTTGGTTGGTGAACCATCATAGCGACATAAATATTTATTTATATTTTTCATTCTTCGTCTAAAAAATAAGTACATTAAGGAAGTTTCGACATTATGTTATGCGACGCTAAAATATATGTTTTTTATTAATCATTTACAGCTATATATTATATATATATATATGCATTATATATCTATTTCAAATGATTAGAATGCCGACTTCCTCATCACTGAGTTCTTCAAACAAATCATTCATGTTAGCACAAAATAGAAGAAAACGACATAAAATCGTGATATAACACTAAACATGTACACGCTTGTACAATAGGATTTCAAAATCATAATTTTATGATACACTTTCAATAACATTAGTTATTGCGTTTTGATCTGGGCGGCATGAGGAGAACATTTATTTACGATGTGCGGTGCTCTAGGGTTGACCTCAGAGCAACACAAGCTTCAACCCATAAATTGGGTCGTTTAAGCATGTTGTTCCATAAAGCAGTTTCTCTTTCTGATGCGTCCATCCAGTCAACAGGTTTGCCGTAGGCTTTCCCTATGAAAAACCCAAGAATCAACAAGATTAAATGGGGGAGGTTGCGGGAAAATTGCGAAATATACCTGTTCCCAGCGAGAATCTAACTCCTCCAATGAATTCATTACTAGCAAGTCTATCATGATCCCATATTGTCAGTTCTAAACACCTCTCGGCCAAATCTTGCAGGGCAACATCTTCATAAACAAATGTATGATTCCAGACTGGATTCACTGTCCTTCGAATGATGCAAGTTTTTTGTTTGCTGTGGCGTCCCTTGTCAGGTAACAAATAGCTAAAACAAAAGTAGTTAAAATAAGTGCTTCTATGTGTTATATATAGCTAAGCACCTTTTGCAAAAGGCATCTGATGTCCCGTTAGCTTTCACAGCTGCTAAAGCTTTAGCTTCTTTCACCCAAACATGAAGAGATCCTTTCGAGCGTTTTCCTTTCTTCTGAACAGACATATCTGGAGGTTCAAACTTCAAGCCAACTAGAAGATCACCTTTGAAAGATAAATCTTCAAAGGGTTCAGTCTAATAACAAATACAACATCAGTTTCACTACTGTTTTATTGAAAATATATTGTAAATTCAAATAACTTACGCGCTCTTGTAAATTATACCACATTGGTGTAGGATCATCAAAGACTTTATTCTCTAAAGTCATCATGACTTCACCAAGAAAATCATTCCTTCCAAACATGTCTGAATGCCATACAGTCAGCCATAATGTCCTCGTCTCCAAGGCACTCAGAGTAATATGAAACTTAAGAGTTTCGTCAAAGATTGGATTCAACGTGTGCTTCTTTACCTTTGTCTTGCGTTTCCCACTTTTTGATTTATCAGGCAATAAATAAACTTTAACATAAGGATCAGATCTGTTACGTTTCACATCTACTGCAGCCAAATCTCGGCATTGTCTGATGTTAATCTCCAAAGCTTCTGCTTTATAGTTGTATTGTAGACCAAATTCTACTTGGCCTTTTACTGCTACAGTACCATAACGACCTTCACCAGCTCCAGAGTAAACACTAGCCATAGAATCGGAGCGATTCTGTAATTTTTAGTAATTAAATAGTGCGACTTTTAATAATTGTAAGTTGCACTCACCCCTAAGTTGGATAAGCTGCATCGTTTGGACTGCATGGCAACAAGTTGGTCAACATCATCTTCACTTTGTTGCCACTCTTGACTTCCTAGAGATCTTGCAGATTTGGCAGCTGGGGACATTGTGGCAGACTTCAAAGATCGTGGCGTTAACATCGGCGAGGAGTTGACTTCACCGATACTCTCTTCGTCTGTAAATGAGCCAAGAGTTGGGAATCAAGAGGTTTTATAAACATTTTACAGGCATAAAGAAAGTTTAAGGGAATTTTGAAACAATGTTGGATTTTATGGGAATCCGCATGATTTGAATATTTTTAATTTAATCGAGAGAATGGTAACTTATTCAAAAGGTGATATATTTGTCTTTTATGAGAACAATGGTCTGTAATTAGACACATATCAAGTTGAATAGGTGCCATTCTATCTGCTTGGCATATTTATACAAGATGTAAACAAGAATTAAAAACATTAGTGAGCCAACATAAGTGAGTCGAACATGGATAAATGCGTGCCACGTGACAAACTAAATATGTGAACTAATTGTCAGCTCTCGCATGACGATTTACCCGGAATTATCATCGATATCTAGGCATTAGCAATATAATTATGCATTACTACACCATATTCACATGAGGTACACATTGTGCTGTTATTGATGGGAATCCAAATAATGCCCACGCACAGTTGGAAACCGTGAAAGTACAATATTCGTAGCCTGTGTGACTGCAATGGGAAGGGAACAATCGAATAACGCAAGAAGCGGTATATTGCTTATAATAAGCAATAGTTTGCGCTTTGTTGACTTGGAGAAAGTTCCAAGTCGCGTAAGTTGGTTATTAGCATCCCAAAAAGGAACAAACCATCATTTTCGATTGAAGTCACTTTTATTAAAGGCAAGGCCATCATTACTTTGATAAATGAATCTTCTTTAATCCATTCATAATGCCAAAATTCTGGGTTTTGTACCACTGAGGAAGACCATACTGACCAAGTATCTAAATCCCTTTCTGATCTTTACAAACATTTCGTTTTCATTGAAATGTTATTAGCAAGTATATGTATATTACTGGATTCTTTTCTTTGCGCTTGATCTGGTTTCCTTTGTATGGCAGCAACATTATCCTTTACTTGAGCACTGTCTACCTCAGTTGGGATTGTATTACTTGGTCCATTTGCTGCCGTTTCTGTGTCCTCTGTACTTCTGAGAATTGCATCAAGCACGCGTTGTTTATTCGATAACCGGCTGAAAATCACGTACCTCCCGGGTTCGGATGGCAGTTTCGTGTTAGCAAGTTCACAATCAGCAAAATTTGCTCTTGAATAAGATCCAGAACAGCAAAAGAGCCATTTTGGTACTCGGGTTCTATTTATACTACTACCACTACTTTGCACTTGTAAATTTTTAATGATATTGTCGTGGCGGTGACGGGAATTCATAGAGCCGTAGCTAGTTTTGTGTTTAGAGGTAGACGTGTCCATTTTTGTTTTTAAATTAGTTCTTAAATACCGTTTAATCAGGTGTTGGCGCCATTCTAACTACCTCTGAGAATGTTTAGAGTATAATTGGAGCCTAATAGTGCAGTGTTTTAATAATTTAGTTGATGAATCATGGCACTTCCCCAGAACTACACAGAACAGGAATCGCTATAAATTGTGGTCTACCCACATGAAGATTGTAAAAAACAAACTAATATATTTATAGATTAAATATAATAAATATATCATTAACTACTGGCTGTTGAAGTAGACAGTTTTCTTCAATTCCAAAATGGCTTTCTGTTTAATAAATAGATGCAGTTATAATGTTGTAAGCAGCAAAAATTTTCCATCTTGCATAACTGTTAAAAGGTATAACGTAATAACATTCCTCTTTGAAACAACTACGCGAATTTGAATAAACACATACAGCTAAATAATGAGTGCAGACAATGTACCCAGTTATACTTGTTGTTTCAGATGCAAACTTTTGCAATAATATATGTGAATTAAATTACACTGGGTTTGTCAGTTGATATTTCACCATGGATTTCATCCTTATTTTCACAATTAACACGGACAACAATAAACCTGAATAGGAATCAATTTCGTCAACAATTTGCCAACAAATCAAGAGACTTAGACTTAATTGTGTCCTGGTCATTAATATTTCTCAAATCAACAAGTCCAGCAAAAAGAAAGTTGGATTTCGAAAGATGTAATAACACGTTTTAAGTCAACTGGATAATGAGAGTCAACCGCAAAAAATCACCAATATGGTGAGTAACTTTATTTATCTTGAATAGTTTAAGGAAACCAGCAAGTTGTTTTATCTTGTCCTGTTCGACACTAATTAAATTAGACAGAATTGTAAGTGAAGTGAATACTAATCAGATTTTGGAAGCACAACCGTTTTACGTTTATATGGTATTAACAAGTATTGAGTGACGTAGAGCATTAGAAGTTGTTTTATGGCAGCAAAACCCAATTGGGAAACCGGAAAAGTGTGTTAGTTTTAGACTAGTCTGGTGGAGTACATTTGAGTATGGATTGATATCAAATGACTTTGACCTTAAAATATTAATGCTTTATCACAAAATAAAGCGACCATACAATTTATCAAGGGCCTTCAAAATGTCCTTATGAACAATATCTATTTTATATGCTGTAAAAGTTTACAATACTCACTAAAATCGGGTTTCAATTGTTACAACTCTTTGAGGATCTAGATCGAACTCAGGGTTAACTTGACTATTGCAAACCACCAAATTAATTAATTAATTAATATATATGTGCAAGGAAAATGTATCTCTGTTATTGTCAGTGGCACCATGTAATTAAATTACGCAGTGTACTGATTAATCAGAAATATGAGTACTTATAAAGTGACAAATGTATTGACTCTATCAAACTAAACACTTTGAATCCAAATAAAACTCATTCGCTGCTTTAAAACAGTTTAAAACTAAACCCAATTTAGTAACCACGTATTTAATAGAACTTTTAGAGCATGGAGACATTCCCATTGCAATGATAATTATTATTTGCTATGTAATTAGAACAGTGTATTTGTTTAATTGCAGATTAGATGGAATTACGTCTATTTCAATTTAGCGCTATATAATCTTGTCAGTTTTATTATAAATCGTTAATTTGCAAATGACCATGGTCTTTAAGGGCATTTTAATTGTCTAATGTTAGAAAAGAATGTGGAATTCATATTCAATTAAGATGTCACTATTGCAATTCGAGTTGGAATGAATGTTTTCGTTTTACCTGCCACGTGTTTGGTTAACGAAATGTTGAACAAAACAAAATTTTCCTTGAAATATTACCAAGACAATATGGTATAATTGCTTTAAAATACTTGTTATTATTCTCAGTTGTGCGTTGTATTTATTACCTTTTGGTTACTATTTTCTTTTTAGTTATACATGGATTTTTGATTGAAGTATAAGGCGTATATATCAAACAGAAGCATTGTAATTAACTGGAAATGAAAAACTTTTGTTTCGTTCGCGATTATTCAATGCGTGCATTGGAGGAATGTCTTAAGACATTAACTCGTTGTCAAAGTAATGTTAAATCCTTGAAAGATAAGTCGTATTTTTTAAATAAGCATTATTTCTGTTTTCTCTTCTGTATACTGTATTGAATGTGTTATCACAACCATCAATAAAATACGGTTGACGAGTGCAAGTTTTAATATTAATTTATGAACATTATGTCAGCTTGTATTAAATTACAAGCCGCCCAAAGTACGCGTACTCGACCTGTATACCACCCACGTTTGGCAAATCAACAATTCACATGTAATATGTTGAATGCCAACAGTCAACATTGAACGTTGGACAAAGTTTGAGCACGAATTTGTAATGGAGCGCAAACATAATTTATTTTGTCGCGCACTGTCGATTTTAAATAACTATTTCTTCATTTTCAATATCGACTAGATACTCTGGACAAGCATGATTTATTTCCATCAATTCGGAGTCAATCTAAATGGATTAAATTCACATCTTTTCAATGCGTCTGCGTCTTAATGCAGTTGAACTGATTTATTTGTTTACCTGATGATTTTTTTATGACAGTATTCCGTTATTATGTTAAACAAGATTATCGCTTGCTTTCCTTCAAGTGCAGACTAAATAAATTAACTACAAGCAAGGTTATTTATGTAGTAAAAATTAAAGTAGTTGCATAACACCAAACAAATCATTTTGTGCGTAAGTTGAATGAACTTGTTGACGAAAACGACAATTGTCCAGTCTATATTGAAACTAAATATTTATGACTTATATATGACATTATAAATATATATATATGATACATTACATTTCACATTCTGAAAATGCGATACAGCGGAAAATGAGGACAATTTCCAATTGGCACAATTGATTTTAATTGCTTAACGCTTTACGACATCGAGAATATGATTGAATAATTGCTCTTTTAATAAATTAATAAGTATCTAAGTATTCTAGATCATTTTATACTTAGTCCAACTCTAGATCTGTCTTGAAATAATTACAGGATTGCAATATTCTGTATGCCTTGCTTAATTAAACCACTTAACAACTTCCAATTACAACAATGTTGCAGTGCATTGAAAAATTACTCCTTATTGTGGGAAACTGACATTTTCTGAAATATTCTTTATTATTTTTCAACTTTTGTGTTTGTCCACTCTCGGTACACAAATGAAAGACGGCAAATCCTCGAAAAGCAAACTCAACAGCAAAGTGAAAGTAGAAATTCCAAGTGTTCTCGGTATAAACAATCAACAACGAATTAAAAATAAACAGTGGCTGTTGTTGTTCTGCGTACAAAATATGTACCATTGCAAATGCAAAGACCTGCCACATGCATAATGCAATCTGCTGGCATGTAGGTCAAGGTAAAATGACGTCTCTGGTGTAATCACAACCGCTTTGCAGACTACCGTTATGCTACTTCATCGAGATGTAACTATTTCATATAAATAACTCGAGGAATGTAGAATATGCGGATATGATGTTTTCTTGGCCCCAATCATAGATGTACTGTTCTCATTGCTCAGTTGCAGCTGTAAAATTGTTTTTTAAAGTCATGACATTGACATTTCCCTCATGTGTCTCATTAAAATAGCATTTAGTGGCTATTTGCATAATAACGAAGGCATAAAATTCCACGCACGATTATAAACCCATTGCCACCACCTTTGTCTTCAAACTTACCATTCAAACTGGTTACCATAGTACTTTGCTGCCGCCTTCCTCGCCTTTGAGGAACTGGCTGTAACCCAGGAGCGGACACTGCACGTTTAGGAACGCTGCTCGTGATCAACCTGCTGAAGCCAGGTGGTCTATAACGCGCACTTTTCACATTATTCGGTGGCGGGAAATGATGCATCGACTGTGCCTTTTGCATACTACTAGCTGCATTCGTAGGTAATCGCGGTAATGAGTTCGTAGTCGCTGTTATTGATTGCAATGACCGCGGAAGAGTTGACCTATTCTCCAACTCGTCCTCTTCATCCTCCTCACCATCTGCAGACCCTCCCGATCCGCACGATGCATCAGGTACACTTGATCGCCGCCGTGTTGGTCGGCCACTAGCCACCCACAATTTATCCTCACTGTTTGCACCGCCAATGCTGCCACAACTACGCACACGGTCTAACTGCTCCCGACTGAGACTCTTGTTGCTGAAGAGGAGATCACCAGCTGAACGACGTTTAGCTGCAATGGCAAGGGCTGAAGCTGACGCAGAGCCTTCTCCCCCAATAAGAGATAGTTTGTTACGACTGTCAGTTGCAAGTAGGGCTGATTCAAAGCTGCCCCTCCAGCTAAATCGTTCACAATCTGATGCTTCTCGCTCCTCGGCAATGTCAGACACAGATTGGTGATGTGATCTTCCTTCACTGACAAGCAAATCATGTGATCTACTTCTTGGGAGGATATTGTATGGAGTTACATCATCCATTTCAGATAGTTTGTCGTTGAGATTACTGTCTGATGTACTATCATCATCCTCAGTTGTCGTAGCTGATAACGTCATCTTCTGAGACCTTCTATGGTACCTTTGTTTGGGACTGTTGGAAGCATGACTTTCCCCACTTGAGACTTCATGCATTAAAGCCACTAGTCTACTCCCAATGTGATGCATCACTTTCGCAATTAATGGAGGTGAATTTGTTTTGTTATCTTCACGATCACCAGTTGCAATCTTTTCGAAAGAAGCCACCAATTTCTGGTAAACAAAAGCAGTCTCCTTGTTAAGCCCATGATTCTCTTCTAAAATACCCCCATCACCTTCATCACCCTCATCATCTACACTAGTATCAAACTTATTGATAATCTGCTTACAACTATCAGATATTTGTTGTTGAAGGACAAATTTGTTACAAACTGCAGTTCCTTCCAAGTCACTACTCGTATAGTCAGATGAGTCATACGAATCACTCCACGTATCCTCGCTGCTTAGGTATTCCACAATCTCGCGCACTTGATCATCACGAATACCCGGAACTGTTTTCATCAACCTGGTCAGCTCATTCTCAAAATACACCAGTTGAGGTGGCTTGCATCTATTTTTTAAACGCGGACTAGGTAATGGTTTCGGGGAGCCTCGAGGACCGCCAATGATTGGAGTTGTAGGTTTAGAGTTGTTATTTGCAGCGACCATTGTTTTGAAGAATTGTCTCATTTTGCACATCATTAGATTTGTCTCCTCGTCCGAACTCCAATTGTTAAAACTGTCCTTCCTCGTCAGTGATGTCGCAGGTGGAGTTGACTCTGTTATCCGTTCATCGACCCGCCTTTCCTCGGATATATTATATAAATTCATCTTCAATTCGTTGCGGGTTTCACTTAAGGCTAGTTCGTTGTTATTGTCACGTGAGTCTTTGTTTAAATCGTCGTTGCTTCCGATAAAGCCACTATCACGGCTTTGTTGTTTATTACGATTGTTGAAATCTGATGTAAATGCCTCTAGAGGCTGTGGAGTCTTATGCCCGTCTTCTTCAGAGTCTTCATTCACTTCTTGGGTAGTCTCCAATGGTTTGCTGTCTTCCAATGGAGATGAAGTGCCATTTCGTTTCTTGTTTTTCTTCCGCTTGACTGTGTCAAATTGGCCATCGCTTTTGTCAAAGTTAGACTCATCATATGTATCACTATCCGAACTGGAAGGAGCTTCCTCCAGTTGGTCGTTGGGTTCTGTATTAGAAAGGTCAGGATTTGAAACGATGAGATTATCTAATGACGAAGAATGCGATCTACCAGTCCCTCTAGCACGCACTAAACGTTTTCTTCTTTGTTCTGGGCTTGGCTTACCTTCACTGTCACTACCCACTGAGCCATCTGAATCTCTACGCACTGATTTAAAGTTGGTGAATCCACTAAGAAAGTACTTTTCCAAACGGGAAGATGCAAGCTCTGCTGGGTCCGGATTGGTATCTTCATTTCTGGTTTCTTCGATGCCCACATAGGAATCAAGACTTTCACTGCAAATACTGCTGGTTTCAGAGAGTGCATCATCACGTTGCACATTGCCGTCCCCAAGACCAAAGAAGAAATATTTCTCAAGGTCTGTTGCGGATTGTGGACGTTTTTTAGAGGTAGGTGTCTCAGCCTCGCTCTCCTCACAACTTTCCTCGACAATCGTATGCAAGGTGAAGTCAATGGCAGTTCGATGATACCCTCGCAGCTCATCCTCGTGATCAATAGCGGCAGTGCAATGGAGAACCTCTTCCCCAGACGAGGAGTCAATGGAGTCAAACTCTTGATCATCATGGCTCAAGTCCTCTACCCATGAATCGTCATCTGCCAAGCCTTCCTCCAGACACACAACCGCGGATAGAGTATCCGCACTTGTTATCACCGTAACGTTATCAGCGCCTTTTACCTTTGCACTACCAACAATAGAATCCGCGTCTTTCGTTGCGTTGTCTGCGTGCGTGTTGACTGTTCCACCAAGCATGACATCTTCATTGTCTTCGCCATTTACGGTTTCACTATACGCATCTATTATGTATTCCTCAGTTGAAGGCTCAATGTTTTCAGTCGTGTTGCCACCAACAGTTGGTTCCAACGTAAGCGTGAAATAACCAGTCTTGGAGGCGGCAGTACCAAGCTCGTCATCATTCCTAGTCTGTTCCTGGCAGTTGGTATGACGCACTACAATCTTGTCATCTTTATTTGCAACTAGTGTGGTGGTGTCGGTGGTTACCACACTCACAGGTACGTACGGAGGCGGCGGTGGCGCGTCCTGCGTGATCATTATCAGGCTGGTGTAACGTGCGTTGTTCGCGTGACGCTGCGACGTCGCAGCGCACGAACCATGCTCAATAGCGACTGCTGCGAGCGCCGCACCTGATCGTGTGTCTGCTTCGTTTGCGGGCCCCTTCTCCGCGGTAGATATGCCTCGCGTAACGGGTCCACGCTCACCGGAGCGGAGCCCCGTAAATTCGTTCCGTTCACCGCCGGCGCCCTCTTCAACTTGCCCGAAACATGCGTCATCAACTTCTGTTTTATTGATACACCTAGGACCTTCCATAGCTTCCAACTCCTCCTTTCGAGGGTCCTTATGATTACTGCCCCCCAGCACATTTTTATCACAATCTGCTTCTATCACAGGTTCACTAGGTTTAACCGTTTGGAGCACCTCATCATCGAGTGGTTTGATATTAGTCAAGATAATATCAAAACTACCATCGACATCTGTGTCGTTATCAGATGTATCAGTCGAACTAGCAACATTCACAACATAGACCCTTGAAAACTTTTTCTTGTCCTTTCCATTTTCACTAGCACTTGAGGCATCATCAGAGTCATCTAAATCCGAACCGGATGTTGTAACTTCTGCCATTGGTAGATATTCTTCATATTGAATACTCTTGTCGCTAATGTTATAACTCTTTGACTTGATCCTCTTTCTTGTTTTTGCACCAGTCTCATCTTCATCCTCACTGCATGAAGTTGATAATGAATCAGACTCAGAAGTCATCTTCTTATCATACACTAGATGCCCACTTATATCGGAACAACACTCATTGTCAGCCACTAGGAACTCTTTTTTCTCTTGCTGATTCTCCGGTATCTTGTTCTTCAGCTGCATGTCAGCGATATCTGTCGTTTGGGGGGTTTCGTTCACAACTGGTGTCAATACGCCACCATCATCCGCTTGCGACGCGGTTGAGTTCACTTCACTTCCACCCGCGTCGGTTTGAGTTGCACAACCTTTCGCCGATCCGGCGTCGGTCTGCTGCCCGCCGGAATCACCGCTCGCTGCGTCGATAGTAGACGCTTGTAGCTGCTGCTGGAGCACCGCGGCGAACGGATTTGGCTCGCCGGCATTGATCAATGGCCAAAAGATTGCTGCTTGATTGAGGTAGGTGCACAATGCCCGCGGCAACAGTCGAAGTTGATTACGTAGCGCTTCTAAAGTCTCCGGTGTATACACGACCAGCTCGTGCGGGTGCCACTGAAACATTGGCACCGGAATAGGAACCGGAACTGGAATCGGCACATACTGTGTGCCACCTGCGGTGCTCCCACCACAGTTTTTACACTGCGCGCGCTGGGGCGTTTCAATTCCTTCCTGATGCAGACATTGTAACAATGCATCTTCAACACTAGCCACACTACAAGTATTGCAACTGGGTCTTACTTTTTCCTTCTCCTCAGTGTCCACTTCTCTAGATGATGAAGACGATGGGGACCTTGTATCAAATCGTACAATATCATCATCCGTCCCTGTATCAGTCCCTGATTCACGTATATTTCGTCGATATACTAATGGGGATCCAATTGGAGATTCGATCAGACCCTTGCGGTAGACACTGGGAGATCCAAATGGGGACGTTGTCCAGGAGAGCATTGGTTTGCTTTGACCAGGCGTTACACCACCCGGTTCAAAGTAATCCCAGTCACATTCGTCTATCGGATAGCTCGAACTAGTGGTTGTGCTGTCGTTGTCATCCGGATCTTCTTCCTTGGAGGATGAATCGGAACTGATAAATACGAGTTTATAGTCGTCGCCGTCGGGCAGAAAGCTGTCCGGTAGGTCGGGATCGTGTTGCGTGCCTCCGCGTAGCCAACCTGGTCACATAGAGTCGCGAACGAACAAAGACTTGTGTTACAATGAATGAATAAATTCTTGGCAGTGCGCCAGCAGCCGGTATGCGTCTGTGTAAACCCTCCACCCAACAAGAAGCGAACCATACTAGAGCCCACGCAATTATATTCTTGTTATGGACATGCAGATAGAAGTTACGCCTCCGTGCATATTTATATTTTTACGCTGTGGGGACATTTTACGTGTTGTTGCAAGAATCTTAAGTTAGTCAGCGGAAAAATAGCGCAATACAAATTGCCCAGCTTGTACAAGAAATATTTAAATCACCCTGGATCATCTCCCACGACTCAACACAAAACAAAGTAATAGAAGTTATACACAAAGGCCGAAACATTTTAGACGCATTTTAAATCTTAAAACTACGTTAGTTCCAATTTACTAGGTTTAATGTAGGCAACTTCTTATACACAAATTAAATAAAATGCTATCCTTAATTAGTTCCAATTTAATAATATAATGTAATAATAATTACCGGAATCTGCTGCTGGCACTTTTCTCATATCCTGGCGTCGTCGTCGCACAGTCACTTTTCGGAAAATAGTCCCACTAATCGATTCCACGTCACAAGTTAAATCTGGGACATCGTTAGTATCCCCATGATGAATTTCCGCTTTTGTCATCATCTTAGGAGATCCAGAAGAAGTACTTTCACAAGCAGACATCCTTCCATTCTTGTCATCCGCACTTTTATCTTTCATCTCCTTCGGTGTAAAGCTAACATGTTTTTCACTTTGTAAATGCGTCTCCTCAGATCGTGTACTCTCCAATGGCTTCCTTCCCACATTTAATTTCCCTATATTTCGCCCACCCGTGTCCGACTTAGTGTGGTGCAGTTTACGCTTGCTTTTGGGTACTCTCAGCAAGTCCATCCTGTCGTTTTCACTATCAGAATCTGAAGTAGTCTCCAATTTTTTTCTCCTATCTTGGGCATACTTAATAAGAGGATTTTCTCGAGGTTGCCTTGTCGTCGTCTTTATAACACTAGCATTCAAATTGGAGTGGAAAAGATTAATATTGGTCTTTAAGGAAAAAAGGTTCTCAGACCACTCTTTGAGGAGTTCTAATGTGGATCGTAAGCTGTCTTGAGTTGCTTTGAAAGACTCAGAGGAGATGCCGGATGGTTCGTTGTATACATCCTCAGAACGACGTCGCCATATTGAAGATATCCTCACACTGAGACTCCTGGGTGCATCGTTAGCACTGGCAGTGATATATTGAACATGCGTTGGCTGTAGTTCTTGGAGTTGTAATTCAAGAGGTGTTTTCGGCAGTTGTCTAGTTTTAACGCCAGGTTGCGGTAGAAATCTTTCGTTACTATTAGGATTGGTCCTTCGTAAACTGTTATAATTTCGTTTATTTTGCGCTAAGTTCCAAAAAGACCTGGAAGGACCTAAAATAAAATCCTATTGTAAATTGTTTCTTGATAGTCAATATTATGCATTACTTACTTGTAATAGTCCAAGACCTTCGTAGAGAATTCCTGATAATAGAATTGGTTGAATTACGTCCTTTATTATCTCGTCTTCTGCTGGGTCGTCGAACAAACTCATTCATCCACTCACCAGTCGCTGCTTGGATTTCCCTGTAACCATTAGAACCACATAGTTATCAACCTTTAGGAACCCCACAAATTTGAATTGATTTCCTAGCGTGCTAATAATATAATGCACTCAGCACCAACAACTAACAAAAAATATCTCGCGCGCACTCCATCCATTCCACCAATTAAGCATCTAAACAATCACTAATAAGAATAATACTTGCGCCGACAGATGAATCATTCACCCACGAAGAGCTGCGTGATGATCATGACAGGTATGACTCCGAATGGCATAAGGTTTCGAAATATTAATGATCGGTACGATTATTATTGTCATTAAAGATTCGTATGGGCACTTGTATGGTACAACATGATTGCAACGACTGCACGAGGCCTAATCGGGCTCAAAGAATGGCTGGGTGTTGAGGAGCATTCCTTACATGTATTTGTGGCACACGGTGCACACCCACTCGCCGCCGGAGTGATTGTAGACGCGGCAATCCTTGCACACGCGGATACGGCACGCCTGGCAAGGACATCCGCGATTAAACACCCGTCCTAGCTCAATGCGGCACCTCCCGCAGGAATTGTCCGGGTCCGGGCAGTTGCAGTCATCGGCACGGATAGCACCCTGCCGTCGAAGAATCTGCAGCTCTGCTCTAAGCCTCCTGGAAGAGGGAAATAAAATTCATTCAGATTTTAGAACACTTGTATTTTAAAGTTATTATGATCACAATTAGCAATGTTACGCTTTCTATGTTGTAATCAATAAGATTAGAGATCAGATTCAAACATTGACAAAAATAGATAACGTGAGCTAAAAGCAAATAATATACTAGTTCATAATGTGCAGTCGGAAACCAGTGCAAATCACTAAACAGTTCAATTATTGATTGCATCGGAATAACACATAAAAATGTCATCCCCTGAATCAGGTAAATCATCAGAACTATCCAACAGGTCTCTGATAATATCTGACTAAACTACCTAAAACGATTCCTATTTCATTAGACGATCGAAAAATCTTCCTCCCAAGTATGCTACGAAAAAGTGGAGGTGTTTTTGGACAAACTCTTACAAATGCCTTGATGAACAAAGTGAAAGCAACTACAACTACTTCAAGCACAAACCCGACAGATTACCATCTTACACCAAGTATGAGTGAAGTACCCATCGAGAAAACAGACTCAATTTCATCTGGAATCGCAAATACCTTAGACAGTGTAGCACGATACCAACTTCTTAAAGATGTCCGCTCCCAACGAGCAAAAGCCCCATTCACAAGACCTAAATCAACACATATTCTAAGAGAACAACTGGATTCCGTCGATATCCCTGCAAACAATTTAGATGAACCTGAAGTTTTTCTAGAAACAACAGCAAGAAAACTCTCAGAGCCATCTTTCAAAATCACCCATATTCAAAACCAGTCAACAAGTCGACAGCCAGCTTTTAAAAAGAACTCAGAAAACGCAGTATCCATCGGGAATATTGAAGCACCCGATATTAGTAAACTTCCCTCTTCTTCTTCTGATGAAGTAGACTGGACTAGAGCTAAGAATAAAACAATTGCAAAAGGTTTCCACCATTCCAAGTCATCAGAAGGGCTGAATGTATGTTATGATCTTCCAAAGACAACCATAACTCCATCAAAAGTATTTACTGCAATTGGTACTGGTGATAACAAGGATAAAGATAAAGGAAAAGACACTGTTGGTGACCCTACACAAAAGGGAGTTGATAAACAATCCATGAAACTTTTGAAAAATACTGTATTAACTCTTGCAAGGAATGTGAAATCAATTGAGGAGAATTTAACAACGATGAAAATGGAATTGAGGCATCTTGCTCAATTGATACATGAAATTGAAGGTGATAAAAAATAATTCGGCAATTTCTCAAACTTAATGTAGATATTATATTTGCTTTTATTTATCTACATAACTTATCAATTCTAATTTAAATATATCTTTAAATCAAGCGCATCAGGTACAAATTTAATTACCAGTGCACGACGCTACAATTTTCTCGTTCCTAATAACCAATAGAAAGTCTTGAGTCCACAGATGCAGATATACCATTCAATTACTTGTTTCTCCTGCATATTTATCTAGACTACGATGGATTTTCTATGGAAAATTGCCTCGGTGCCCTTAAAATCTGTCTACATAGATTTCTCCTCAACATTGATGTTATACCATGAATAAATTATGCATTAGACTCAAGGAGAGGTAGACTAAGGGTATTCTTGCAATTTGAACTGAGATATTTTTCTCACATTATAACTTGGAATATGTATTATAGCAAATAGTTATTAACTTCAGTCGTAAAAGTTCTTAAGAGTTGTTGATGCGCAGTTAGAGCAATAGAGCTATTTAATAGTTAATTAAAAAGAAGAGCTGAGAAGTAATGTAGTGGTAATTGTGTACAGGTTAAGTACACTTTCAAGCGAGTTAAACGGTGCTGACGTGTTTAAACTAAGTTATGGATTATTGTGTAACAAACAAAGACATATCTGATGTGGGAACCATGAATCATTCACTTAGTATAAGACTGTTGGAGAAGGGATTGCAATTCAATTTAACGTGAGAATAAAATATTTGAATTCATCTGATTACACCAGTAAATAAACCGCGACTTATCGGTGACTCTCAAGGTACGATGTAGTCTCCGAGATTGCAAAGTTCAACCAAGCCTCGCAGAATTATAATCGCACATCCATGATGCAGTTGGGGCGGAGTCGATTGTGCGTGTTGTACCCAACGTAGTACAACTCGACGCGCAGTTTGCGCCGTACAGCGTGCTGTTCTGCTTGAACCTAGCGCACGGCAAATGTGAGCGCTGCATATGTTTCTCGCGTAGTGTACGTGTCGAACAACGCGCAGAACACAGCGCACAGTTGGCGCTGTACAGCGCGCTGCTCTGCTTGAAACAAGCGCACATCAAATGCGAGCGATACACTCGCTTCGCGCCCAGTGTGTATTGTACCAGGTTGCTCTGCGGGACTTGAACCAAACGTACACAAAGCGGTAGCGTTGCTCTCGCAGCACGCGTAGGGTACATGCTGAACCAGACGCAGCTCAAATATATTGGTCGGTGGGAACTCGCGATGCGCATAGAGTGCGCGTTGGAAATTTGAACCGCGCGCACAATATTGTGCTCATATGGTGTATATTTTACTATGCTCTATTCATTTTATTTTTTAGCGGCTTCGGGTTGTCAACTTTTTCAGTATCATACAATTTCTGACATTTTCATACACTTGCCCTGTAATGACGAGTCCTGATGTTGAGCTTCAAATTTGTTATCTTTAACATAAATAGATTCAATAGCTTCAGAGAAAATATACGTATTTTAAACAGCTTTTAAAGAGTCTTAGCAAATTTTTAAATAAAATTACGAAATTAGAAATATTCATTATAATACATATTCATTATATATAATAGGTATACAACTATAATTTGCCTCTGCTTGAGCAAATCTAATTTGTTTGCATTTTGTAAAGTAAACATCTTAAGCATCTTACTTCCTGCATCATTTCCTGACTAATCTCCCATTAAAAAAATGCAACCTAAATTTAAATCCATAGTCTCTAACTATACTTCGCCTACTTCTTGCTATTACTTTTGTGTGCTCCATTGGCGGATGCAAACGGGACCACGTTGTGCACGCGATTTATCAGCTGGAATTGTGTGTGCAAGCTGAGGAAACCTCAACACGATAGAAATGCGAACACCAGCATGCGGAATCGATAGGATACGTGCGCGTTGGCGTTTGCTGACAGTCTCTGACATACTTTCCATTTTCGTGCGGTCACAAACGGCTGCAATTGAAGCATACATACAGGATGCCGACAAGCAGGCTTCCATGCAAAGACTAAGAACGGCGGCGGCAGAAAGACAACTCCGGAGACAATGAGGAAGGAAGCTGCGAGTGTCACCAGACAGGACAAAGGAAATGAACGACACTTGTATTCAGGTATTTTCTATTGTATAACTAACTTAACTAAAGCGACTACAGCATTAAAATAAACTACACAAGGAAGAAAAGTATTGTAAATATTCGTGTGGCGCCAATCAAGGTCATGTATTTTTTTCATACCCTGCGGATATTAGTATTTAAATCTAACAATTACCCAATACGAAATGAATTCCAGTCGTAGGTACTCACTTTGTGTTGACAAATATCCTATTTGCTGCAAATCTAACTATAAGTTAGCTATGCACACCGTAGCAACACATACTAAGCAGTAATTATTTCACATTACAATAATCAAACACGACATAGTATTACCCAATAACTGCTTTATTTTTGCACCGCTCTGTTTCAATTTTAGCCTTACGTAATCCACGTTAATCATTGTTTAAACGTTGTAATTACTCGAAGATTGTATTCGATGCAGGATACGAGTACTTTGTATGCATATGAAGAAGTTCCTCATGCTTATAGAGATGACAGGTGAGGAGGTAAGGTTGATGAACCTCAACAAGGTTTAAAGTGACCAGCTGGACTTGAGGTAGACATAAAGGTTCCTATTGATGGCATTTCCAAATTTTAATTACAAAACTAAATTCATCTTATTTCGGTTGAGCAATTTAAGACATCTTACGGATTTTTTAACATCCTACAATCTATTGTTTAACCACCTTGAGTTTGCCACGCTAAACCCATGAATTAACGACCTGGATTTAGTTCGCTAAGGTCATATTTCAATGTAATGGCTTTTGAATTCAGTATAGTTGGGATTTATCTGGTACCATAAGTCTATAACCCTTAGCTGGTATTCTACTGGTTAACCCACAGTGGGTCTGAATAGTGAATAAGCAACCAAGAAGACACGAACCCGTTTCTACCTGCATTGGTGTTTGTGGTGGACTCCACCGGACACGCACGCTCGTTTCTTGCATTCACACAATGCCCAGCTAGCCGCAATCCAGCAACATTATCATGCGACCCACACCGATTCAATTATTTTGTCGTCGACACTACTTGCAGCTTGCAACTGGTGACTATTTTGCTCTACCAGTACAGAAAGCTACTTACTTTAGGTTTCAATCACAACTCTATTAATTCTCTTTCATTGTCCCAAAATCCATTAAACCAAAGACACTTAATTTAAAAATTGCTTTGAGTTAAGTTTAAGATGATGGGCTACACTTAATGCACCTCGTTAAATTACATTTTCCCTGAAACTGAATTATAGAAGACTTAAGTCAATTTGGTTTCACTTTTACAACACTGTGTTTGTACCTGTGCTGCACACCGGCTAGCGGACCGCGGAATACTTAAGGCAATGCCAAGATGTGGACGACGCGAACCGACCGGCTACGACAGGAGGTGAGCTCCATGAGCTCCAGTCACTTGACTTAAGTCATGGTAGTCATGAAACCATGGGGTACCTCTATAACCTCAGGTTCCGCTAGTACCATTGACTCAGCATTGGAATCTCTGTTCAAGCGCGGAATTCCACGAGTTGAACCGATGTACTTAATTAATATTCCGCTCAAAGCCACCTACAAGCTTGTTTAATAATAACGTTTTGGGAAAGTTTTGTATTATAAAGTTTGTTTTGAGGACTTTAGAATAAAAGCGTATTTTGATGTTTAATGTTCATGCACGCTCGAAGGGATTTTATCTTGAAATAGGCCTTGTTTTCAAAAATATATATTATTTATATGCGTACCTCTTATGTTAACTCAATTTATTTAATTTATACAAAAATTAAATCACATGAATTCTACTTATTTAAGTGCTTATGTTATAGAATAGGATTATACGTACAGTATTCGCATGTTGTGTTCTCTGTGCAAAGTATCATTCCTTCTTAGGACAGTACAAATTGTCTGTCTTTCTGTAATTGAAAAAGTTGAAGCTTCTACTGATGCAGCATCCGTAAGTGCATTGGAGCTGCATGGGTCACAATCAGTTAAATCTGGTTCTTTAAGATCATAAGCTACTAACTTCCGTAAACTCATTTTTATTTTGACGGAAGCAACAAGTTGCTGATGTTGAAATTCACCTAAACTTGATATTTATATTAAAAATTTAATTCCATTTCCATTAATTCTTATGTTTTCTGTATTGTAATTTATAATTGATATATTTCAAGTGAAATATTTATTTTCTCCTTCCGAATATTTTCACATGCGGAGGCGGCGGTTGATCCATTGCGCGTAAGGTCACAAAGCAAACTGGAGCGTTCTACAACTCCGCATCTGTTGCATCCGGAGGCGGCGCAGACGTCAGGCACGAGGCAGTCGCTAGGGCAACAGAACGGCGGCCTGCAGTCTGCCTGCTGATTCTACACACTGTTCGATTAATGAACATCGGCGCCCAACACATACCGTTAAATACCAAATTATCAAACGGCTCCTGAAGGGGTGGGGTCGTTCTATATCAAATTATTATTTATTGGTGGTAAACAGGTTGCTTTTGTTTGTGCAGAGATGATGTACTAGAGTAAAAATATTTAGTTATTTTGGATAAATTTTGTATAGCAAAACATGAATAAATTTAAGGAAATTAATTAAGCAATTATAATTAACTCATAACTTAATGAGCAAATTGTTGTGCGTTTTGTTTCATATTTTATAATCAATAGCATCAGCGACGTCTGCCGTTCCAAGCAAATGCTTCCTCACAGTATTCCTCACTAATTTTAAAAACTTCTACAACTTCAACGTTAGATGTCGCACTACATTCATCTGCGATTGACTGTGTGCGCAGATATTCTTTGGTTGCTTTCTCTCTCACTGACTTTCTCTCTCGCTCTATTTTCTCTCTCTCTCTTTCTTAGAATCAAATAACAAAATAAATTAGTTTATTTAATTATGTGTATCCTAAACATTGCAACAATGGAGTGGTTCCATATGTACTAAAAATCAATTCTGAATTATTTTGGGATATAATAACTCTGCAAAAGTTATATAAGCAAAGCTAGGCCTGAAACTGCAATTAATTACAATCTTTAGCTTACTTGAGCCACTATCCAAGCATTGCATGCTCCGAGTACATTTTTCAATTCACTAACGTGTCTATTTACTCCTTCGCTTGCAGTATCAGCGATAATTTAAATTTCATAGTGCTTCATTGAACCAATCAATAAAACAAATCGGAAGTGTTTTCGAAATTAGTTAACATGTTTCGCAGCGCTGCCCACTGGCAAGTAAACAAGACGTAGATGCAAAGTTCTAAGTAAATAACAAGTTTCCAATCTTGCCTAGGCATTTTTTACATTAATTATATAAAATTGTATTTGTTGTATATTATAATGGAAAGCGTTGTCTATTTAGTTTCTACGGTTGTATTACTCAATAAATTATCATAATTTTTCAGCATAATTTACACTATGGTCTGAAGCATTTATAATTGATAATACGTACGGATGACTTGAAGCTATTCAAGGTTTGGTTATGTGGGTTGCCTATACCTAAAAATATTATTTATGATCTACTCGCAGACTTGCCATAAAGCAGGAAATGCAGGGAAACACCGAAGAGTGAAATCGGCCCGACTTAAAAATACAATTTACCTTGAAACATTGATCATGATCAATGTGTACTCATCCATAGAGTGTGAGCTGACTGCGTGAAAATGGAGTGTAAAACGCTTTAGGTGTGTATCAGCGTATCATGCATAAACTGTAGAAATGCAGAAAAAACATTTCCGAATGTGAATCACATCGTTGTATCGCGCCTGGCGGAAATTTCACTGCACTCGGCGCACATTTTCAAGCACTACCGCATCTTAATCCGCCTGCTAATTTATCTCAAGGGCCTGCTATTTGTAGTTGTAAGCCGCATTGCGCAGGTGAGCGCATTGCTTGTTTTAAATCGAATTCTAAACGGCTTAATGCATCCGCCGCGTTCTGCTATGCTGAAAAGTCGAGATAACTGATTTACAAAGCGCTGGGAGCCTTATTTCAGTTTGGCACAAGCTGCAAGCTACTTTAAGTATAAAGTGTGAACAATCGTCGATGGTCTAAGGCCGTAGGCATATTGTTAGAGTGAAGTGCACTTCCTGAAAGAATATCTTCATTATTGCTCTGCATTCATTGAATTGAAGTACCTGAGATGTTTCTCTTGTTGTTTTCTTTATTTAATTTCATGTTGTTAGACCTCCCGTGTTGCAAGAAGCTTGTTTTCCACTTGTTTCCATGTTGATGAAAGGTTTGGAGTTCTAATTCTACGTTCTTCTGAATGCTTTTGAAAATAGATGCAAATTGAGCTACATAACTGCTTATTTTCATAACGAGTAAATTGCAGACTCATTTATTATTCAATAATAACACACTTGTAAAAATTAAATTTCAATTAAATTAAAATCGAATAAACAGTTACTCATCGGTCATCTGAAATTAATTTTCACGTGACTCTTCTTGTGTTGTTGGCAAGCCAAGAATTGGGCATTGTGATATTTGGCATGCACGCAGGCCTCGCGATAACGCAACATAATTAAGGCCATTAAAATGATAAATTTTATTTACAATCCGCGACGGATGCGCTCTCGCACGACTGGGTCAGTTTTTCTTTGTCCGTGAAGATGATGATGCAGCGTGCGGCATCGAGCTTTTAAATAATATTTATTCAACGCGAAATCGACCTTATCGTTGGATTACATCGAAATTAATGGGGCGGCAATTAAAGCCGTCTGAGGATGAATCCAATTTATTTTCAAATTAAGAAACAGATAAAAACAACACAGACAAATGAAACCATAGATTGAATGCTTTACATTTTTTAATTTCGTGCAAAATACCTCCATTAAAGCAATTGTTATAGCAGAATATGTTTCATTCGAAAGTAAATAAAGCATGTAAGAGTAACAAATGACAAGTGACATTTGGTTGCATGAGGTGAAAATTCCACGTCTTGGATTTCATAATAAATTAGTGTTGGCATCATGCGCAATGGTTATGTATACAACCATTGTTTGCAAATTGCAATTGAACATGAAAGAAATCACAAATTTCAGAGGCATCAATCAATTTCGATAGTTTGCCATGCAACACACACAGCACTTGTTGCAATCCGATACTTTGATATTTGCAACCAACGTTGTCGACTATTCTATCATTTTTGAAAGATGGCTTGGCACATTGTACATGATTGCGAATTGGCGATGCGCAGGTGATAAATGATGGCTCGCGATGGCGTTGGCTTCTTGCAGTTCGCACTTACAGAGATTTAGAAAGATTGAGGAGCTGCCGCGAGGGTCAAAGATCGAGTTATTAACCCACACAATTTGAAGATGTCAGAGGTTTCTCATTTTTAATATTAACATTACAGACAAATACTTGGAGCGTTATTAACTTCGTAGTAAATTGATTAAGTTTGTTTTGTTTGTGTTTTAAATTGCTTATAAATTTGATCGAAATCAAAATTACCGATGCATACATTTTATTGATTCTATTTATTTACATTGTTTAGATTTAACAGATAGCCGCATGTGCAAAAGGGAAATTCGGAAATGTTGCAAATCCAGCGTTTATCTTAAATATCACACTGATCGCTTTCGATCGAGCAATCACTTGAACAAATCGCCGCACGTACGTAAAGTTACCGGACAAAATAGCGATAACTCATAAAACGCTTGTTGCGAATAAACTATGAGACTTGCACAAGTCGCAGCAATATAAAACTTATATTGATAGCCGGACGTCTATGCAAATGTCATTTTCCTTCCTAATTTTATTTCGGAAAGTTGATAAAAGACGCTGGGAAACGGCATCCAACAACAAAGCATACCAAGGGAGCAAAGAAAAGTGGAAGTTATTTATCTGCTTGGTATTTTTCAAAAGGTTGCATTACTGAATTAATGAAATTTTAAGTTGCATAAATCTAAGGAAAGTATTTCACTAAAATTTCGGTGATTTAACGACGCCTTCTCATAAATTTAATTTATAAACGCCGGCGGATTATTGAAAACGAAAGGGAACAACATTAGTTCTGCCGTTGAAAAGTTTGAAAGCAAACAAAATGAGTAACGTGAGCTAAATCAATTCTCGAAATTTTCAATTTACCGGCTGTTAAGCATAATGAGCAAATGGTTAAATATGTTAATTAGATGTAGAACGTGCATTTACACGCCTTGAATATTTCCACATTAACCTAGAGGTAAAGCTGTTGTTTACAAATTATCCTGCTTGATTTAATACGTATTTAAGTGCATTATGTACTTATGGATCATCCAAATATTATGCTAATTGAGGCACAATATTACTAGTTATGTTTAATGTACACTGTAAATATATATTATAATAATGATTAAGTATATAAATTAATTCTTTGTACTTCAAATTATTTGTAAATGATTTGCTTTCCATTTATTTTAACTGATAACTTTTACGCGGTTCAAATATCTGTAGTGCACATAATGTGGATCGAGACTACCTATCGACCAGTATATTTGAACTGTGCTTGGTTCAACTTGTATGCTACGCGTGATGTGAATGCGCTTCCGATATTATGCTCTGCACTTGGTCTTTAGTCCTAAGCAACAGCGTGCCATGGAGCGGAGCAGTGCACACTGCACTGTGCCTAAATGTTCTGCGTTCAGTTCAACTCGCAAAGTATTGCCAGCTATCGTTCTCTTGTGCTTATGCCGAGTATCGGGGTTCAAGAGCGCGCAGTTCACATATATGCGATTGCAACTAAACCTAAACTTTTAGTAACTGTGATTGGAAACTACTTCATGGCTGGAGTAAGAATAAAGGGTGGAAGAAGTGGTGCTCAACATAAGAGATCCAATCAAGTTTTATAAAAGAAGCTTGTGAATTCAAAGAAAAATAAACTTGAGGTGTAGTTATTTACCGACTGGGAACAACCATCATCCAATTTGTGTCTTCATTGTGAAAAGTATGACATTACTAATTAAAAAAATGATGCCAATGGGTCGAAGTTGTTTTACTCGTTATTATCTTTAACTTATTCATTGCACTTGGACATGTACTGCATGAATGTGGTATGTACAAAGTTGTTACTCTTGTACACTTGGCAAAACGCCAGACAAACCACACTAAAAGTTGTTTCCAAAGTTACTTTAAGTTAAGTGAAGTCAATTAAACAGTTGCATTGCGTGAAGACGTAATTTGGACAGAAACTTCACACAATTTACTAGAAAACGAAGGATTAAATGCGCAGATTTCACTTTGTATTTTTACTAAGATCTACTACACCTTTTTCAAGTGTTTCAAGAAGGCATTATAATTACAATGTTTGTATCGATTATATTTTTCTCCAGTAAGAAATCGTGGATAAACATTTTAATTACAGTTCTCACTGCTTCAAAGACCCCAGGGAGTTGATATAATTATACTCCAAGAAATCAAGAGCTTTAAAAATTGAAATTGAACTTGATTTTATTAAAATTGCTTCAGTTTGAAGTTTGAAGAGAGTAGAAATAATGCAAAAATTAATTACCCAACACTTACGCAATTAATTAGCGTATTAGAAACATTACAATTTTCATAAATATTAATTACTCGAGACTCTTCGGGACGCTGGCAAATGAGTGATAATCAATTAACCGGCGTGCAAGTTGCAGATATTAGCGTCGCATTAACACACCGGACGGTGTGTCGATGACTCTGTAATTAGATCAATGCACTTATCGCGCGAGGCGATTTCTCACGTTTCATCAAACACCAATAGTTTGTCTCGTTGCAACCCAACATACAACAGCTAACATAAGGTGACATAATATACTCTAAGTAAGTAGTAAATTCTAAGTAAGTTCTAATTAAATCAAATGATTAAATAGTCAAACGTTGGATAGTATTAGATAGGATTGGATAGTATATATTGCATTTATTTTTATTTTGCTGGCGGTTATTGGTGGTAGATAGATTGCAGTAGACTTGACCAGTGTCGTGTGTGTTGCATAGATGCATAGGTCACGACAACCACACGACATGCTTAATAAATTACACCTTTTTAGTTGACAACAAATTGTGTAATAGAGCAGAGAGATAAATAAATATTGTGTTAATATCGAATGCTTAGACTTGAACCGAAGTGTAATTTGTGATTTGCTTGAACTTAACATGCTTTATAAGGCAATTCACGTACACCAAGCTGAGCGCAAAAATTTGCTTATCTAGATTGGTGATGTCGTCGATTACAACGGATTGGGAGATGCAAGCAATGAATATACTTTTGCAAAGGGAAGATTATCTACGCTTTTATACAGGGCTATACTAAAATGTCCCTTCATTTTCATAAACTCCTTTTCTAAGGCGATGTATTCAATTTAAAAAGTCAGAACATCACTTGTGATGTTGATTTCTTAAAAATTGACTTTTAATGATAAATGGTGCCTTTTAAGCATAGTTTTGTTCTTCTATGTATGTAATTCTGTGTGGATGTATTTCTCAAAAACTTGTCCACAACGCAGACAATAAATTTCCATGGAATCACCTTTTGCAGACATTGCACTGTCGAGGATCGCCGTGTTGCGCATTCTTAGGCCATGTGCGCACATGCCTTATTATCTCGCGCAAATTGTCGCACTCGCGTAGTTTTGCATCCTCTTCAGCGTCCTTCGGGCATCACCTCACCAGCTCCGCTCGTATCGACGCAAACTTTATCTGCCTTAATCTAAATGAGCACTAAATGCGCTATTTACATGAAAATTAACCTCAATCTACGTCCGCAGCTGAAATGAAGTGGAAAATATTGATCACAATCACAATTAAACGCCACGGAAATATTTCCCTGTTGTAGCATTCATTGTAAATTATCCTTTAGTATGTGAAACTCCAAAAAAAACAACCGAAGGGAGCGAGACAGGAGTAAAAATGAGAAGTACTAGGTTTCAAGTTAGGTTATGTGCACTCGTGCTTATGAATATCCGGGTCGCACACGCGCAAACCACATCGTGCGCCAATGCCATCCCATTTCCATCGCAATTGCTTTATAGCGTTTATGCAGCAATGCGCCATATTTCCTCGATTGTTCTGAGCAAGGAGCACTTCAAGGAGGTGTATTGAGCATAGACGTGATTTGCATGTGCATAGAAATTCAGAGAAACAAATATAATGTGCTTAAGTCACAAACGTGAAGTAGAGTTTAATAAATTTCTTAAAATTATTAATGCCAAGTACGAAAAAAATACTATGAGGCAATTTACAATACTTTGGTATATGATCAAATTGTCTTTTTCGTCTTTTTCATTTTCTGAAAAACGTATGGATGATAGGAAAAGACAGACGTCTGACTTGAAATGAAAGCATGTTCTTTACAAAATAAGAGAATTTCCTAATCTTATTATTGTCTATCCGTTGTATGGTTTTGTGGTGTTTTAAACTTTGTGGCCAGTTTTATTCTAGCAGCAATAGTGTCCGAGGAAATCCAGGAAGTTTGCGGTAGTTTTGACTGATTTCGACGTATTGCTTATGCAGCGGCAAGAGTGAGAACACAACTACTACTATCTTGCGCGCTCCCTCTTTCGTTACACCCCAAACCTGAAGTAAGCAATATGCCAAAAATGTTTTAATAATAAGTAAAGTAATAAGTGTCAAAGTTTTAATCACATACTAACATGACTATAAAATAGTTCGTTGAGAAAATTATTTAAATACTTAAGATATGACTTAATTTTAAATGGATTTCTTGTGACTTATCAAGAAATAAACTTTAAATTACAAATAATTTGCAATCGTAAGGTAATTTAAGACCATAATTTTAAATTGTTGCAGATATACAGAAATTGAAGCATAAACTGTGTGAATTTCTTTTAATAATTTGGTGATTTTAATTGGCTTATAACAATTTTGAAGACAGGCATGAAAAGAAAGCAGCTTATGGGTGATTAACGTTTAAATTTCACGATTCACTTAATCATATTATCGCTTGCCAAATTATCCATCGCACATTGGCCACATTACCGCCTTTAAGCAAAAGCTGAGTAAAAAGCATCTTGGAAAGCCAACAGGTGGGGATCGCTTAAGTTAAGTAGCAACGTGCGTCTAGGCGACCGGCTCAAGTGACTTTACCGAGTTTACTGACTGAAGTTGAGCGGTAGTAGAGCGAAGCACTGCGTACGGCACGGACGGATTCTCTTCTGTATTTCTACCTGTACTTACCTGAGAGTGAAGCCACGCGCCGGGTAAATAAACAACAAAAACATCTGAGTACTCAAGTACAGTAATAAAAGTATTTTGAATATTACTTCAGGAAGAACCTAACGAAACATAATATTTGCCTAGTGAGTGTGTGGTATCAATGTGTAAAATTGAAAGTGTCAACTGCTTCAAGGACAGTGTGGTAACAAGGCGCCAGATACATTAATAATGCATAAATCAATAACTCACTGGAACCATCCCAATTTGCAAGTCCGACTGTAATAAACAGTGATTGTAGCTATTTGTGGACATTGGTGTACTTTGGTTTTTGGTTCATCAGATGGTTTTGTCCGTGCCTGCGAAACCTGTGTCCATACAGCATCAATAGTGACTTTGGTCGCTATCAGGGTGGCGGCTGAGCAATGACGAATGTGAACCGCATTCGCGTGGTCGTGTTGGGCACCGCACGCGTTGGAAAGTCTGGTGAGTGCATTTCAACACAATCTTATCGGAATTATCGCACGGAATTAAAACAGTTTTATCTCACTGTGGACTATATGCTATATTCAGTTACACATAAACTGAATAAAAATACTTTACTTTCATTGCAAGAGCTGTTTTAATTCTTGGTGCGAAGATTAATTCAAATAAAACCATTGGAGTTTCTTGCAAATTATGTTGATATGTGACAAGTTGTAATTGCCAGGAAAACAAATCGGAAGCACGCATGAATCGGAAAGCTGCGTCGGAATCAGATCATTGCAATCTTGTCACGCACGCCAATTAATTACTCGACGCGTTCGACAACGACTTTACAACTAGGTATTGCGGGCACCTAGCTTAGCAATCCTGCTAGCAATCAACTCAGAGGAGAAATAAATGAAAATGGTTTTGATATGGTGGGTAAAAATAGTCTGGGACGAAGAAAACAGGAATGGCACACAATTGGGTTGGTAGTATCAGAAAATGGTATTCTAAGCAACTATATCACCAGTGAAAGACAATTAGGTGCTTTTTTTAACTCACTAAAGGCGTCATAATTGGAAGTGTATCCTGGATTCGAAATACATTAGTATTTTTCTGGTTAGAAACAAAATATTATTGTAAATATTCATATTTTAATCAGTTAAATTATGAGTGTTTCATTTCTTCTGCAATTTTCGCATTCTAAAAGTTCACCTATAAATCTCCTTAATTGTCTATAGACAAATAACTCATATCTACTCATTTTCTTCTCTTGCTCGCAATTTGCAACAGCGTGCTTGTGCATTTAAGCAATTATCTTATTACATCGAAATCGTTCGCGAATGTTCATTACCTTCATTACACGATTACGCCCATTTACGAATGCAACAAGTATTACGAAATCGATACGCCGAAGACACACTCTCAATTAGTATACAGAAGGGCGGCGATTAAAGTCGCGACTCTTCAATTTATTGCTATTAGCGTAATAAATCATGGACCGCCACCATTTTCTCATTTTCTCGTCCAAGGCAATAAAACCCTCTGAAAAATCGTAAATAAAGCAGAAAAAAGTTATGAACGGGTGTAAATCCAATTGCCAAACAAAAACTAATTGACTCAACTAATTGATTCAGAGTAAAATATTTTCACTCGCATATTACTCACATAAATCTCCAATAATAACAATAATAGAATAGTAAATTTTAATTAGCAACAATGTGTAATTATTAATATCACGTAATTGCAGCTTAAATTGATGAAATTCACGGTCACGATCGGCAATAACAATTTTGATTATGCAAGTTGTGGGCAATAACAATCGTGAGTGTGTTGAACCGGCTGATAGTCGTTAATTAGTTTGGTCAATGGTTTAATGTTTATTTTACTAGTCATGTCTGGCACGTCCATTCAGATGGCCATAATCGTGCTAGTAAAATTGTTACTACCTGCAAATAAATAATTAGATGGATGATTATTTAACGTTTACGTGTGAATTGCAGAATTTGGTCACGTTGGGATTCATGAAATTGAGTGTTGCGCAAGTACGGAACTAGATCGGTATCAATGCTGCATTAATCATCTATTCATTAATTTCTTATTAATGAAAGTTTGTTTACAAGTGGATGTGGGCTTTGATTTATGCAAATGAGTCTACACAGTTTAACTGCGGATAATCACATAAAATGTGTAAATAATTGGGGAGTAAACTGTTGCTGATATTATTGGATGCAATTAAAATACTTTAGTTTCGTTTAGAAATTTCATAGATATTGCCATAGAAGTATAAGAAATTGGTTGAAGTGTTGATCACTTTGTGACTGAATTTCTTTGAACTTAATAAATTGTTCTCTACCAAAACAATTAGTAAATCTATTTGTTCCTCTAAGGTCAGAGAAATATTTTTTTCTTGAGTTTTTATTAACTTTTGTTGAATATCGCCCAATTAAAATATTTCAATTCCGTTTCGAACTTCAATCAATAACTGTTAATTCTTGACATTTGCAATCACTTGAAATCGATTTGTTTGTTGTGTGATAATCTGCCAGTCTGTTAACTCGTCTCCAGTCATCTACAGGCATTCTTGCTGCGTATTTATTTACTTACAGTTAGCATAACTAATAATAATCGCGTCGATGGATTCGCCAACGCCATAAAATAATTATGACCAGCGTTTAATATTTCCACTCGGACTGACGCAGCTCGTTTACGTCTTTTCACATATTTTCACCAGCTAAAGACGAGACATGCGTGGCTTTTATGCAGCTTTTTGCGAATATTTACTAGCCGGCTACCTGACGGTAACGACGCCTAGTCGCATGCAAATTTTCATATTTGCGTCTACTTGCATTGATACACATAAATGTCTTCATCGCTAACATCGACAACTCCATCGCTATCTTGATGCATATTTAATTTTATCGTAGTGTTTATCAATGATCTGGATAGTGCTGATTTAAGCTGGAGTTTTATACGATTTTAGTAGAGTCACTGGATGAAAAGGAAAGGATTCTTTTAGTTGCAAGACGTGAAAGTGATTTATTACTAATTGATTTCATATTGCATATGAAGATGCCTTGGAGGTAGGACTAAATTTTGGGAAGACAATAAATTTCAACATAATATTTATTACTTATTACACTTTATTCGTTCTGTAGCAATTATCCACTAGCAGCCAGGACAATGCACTGGCGAGCAGTCTTTTTGTTGCCATTTTATTATGTTATTGTTGTGCAACTTGTGCTGGTGTAAAAATTAAATCTAACGATTTATGCGTTCAGACATCCGAGGCTCGGGCATTCTCAGAAAAGTCCCATGAGAACCTCTTTTATTTTTCCCAGTTTCAAATACGATTTGCAGCGGTGCAACAAAGAAAATCCAAACTAGTTTACAACTGTTTTCCACTACTGCAAGAAAGAAGAAAACTGTAATTTGATTGGATTATTCACGATCTGTTGGACAACTTTTACATTGAGTGATTTAAGACCATAAAACATTACTTAACATGATTCAAAATAATAGATTATATTTAGTTGGGAATACTAGCCAATGGAAAGAATTAATTTCAAAATATTAATTCATGTTGTGTTCAAAACTCTGTTAAAAAATTAAAGCTTCGTAAAAAGTCGATGGTTATTTGTCTAATCAACGGTGAAATCATTCCAGAATAAATTTGTTTTCTTTTTCTTTGGTTTTACGGTGCTCCACACGTTGGTGAAACATAATGTGAGTGCAATGAAATCTGATATTGCAAGTTGAAAGGAAGAAGGAAAGTTATTTTGGTATATTTTACGTTTCACTTTTAATCAGGACTTATTTCAATATGTGGATTCCGAATTAATATATGAAAGATAAATCAGATAACAGATACTGTTTTAAACTCTACAATTTAAGGGAAATACAACAAATTGAAGAGGTTGCAATAGTAAATTGATCTTTTGGTCGTTTTCTGATCTGTATTATAAATTTTTCGACAATTTTAGAATGGAAACAATTAATTAAATATATAAGTAAATAATGTTACTTGAATTATGCATCTGGGACTAATAGTTTAGTACTTTTTGAGATTTTTAAAAGTTTGTTTGTACAGCTGCAATTAATTTATTACAGAATGATGGCAAATGAAGTTCTTCAGTTCTTTGTAACATTAAATTGATTAAAAGTTCCTAAAAAATGAGGTAAATGCAAAAGAAGTCTCGGCATGCATCAAAATATTACAACAATTCAAGAACTAATGGGGCCTTTTTTCATGCATTGACTTGATCCAAACGGTTTTTTCTTACTTTTGGTACACTTTGCATCTCTTGTAAGGAAATATCAACAATCACTGCTGGTACCTACCCTTCATTGGTGGTACTTGTTTCAAATCTGTCGGAAGCCGGAAGGACTCAAAACCACACCAACTGTGGACTTAAATCTTGAAGTAACTACCAGACTGATGCCTGTGATAGGATTCGAACCCACATTCTATTGCAGAAACATGTGCAAAACCGGCTCACCACACTGTTGAGTTCAGGATGGAGAAAAGACGACGGTAACTCATTTGTACGTGGCTTTGACTAGTCAAAACTTGGCCGTTTATATTAAAAATGATATAAAAATTAAAAATTGTTGATGGAACCACAAATTAAATGAGATAAAAATGCATTTATTTGGCAGCTATTTATTAAATTCTCAACCCATTCTAACATTTCTAACTGACTATTTCGGAATGTCAATGTTTTATAGTTTGTCATGCTTGATTAATCCCCATCGCAAATTATTGCATATCTATTGAAAGCCAATTAAAATGAAATTAATCACTCGTATGCATTCAAATTACTCTACAACTTATCAAATAGTTTTTCTCAATTATAACGATACCATAAAATGAACTAAACACTAAAAATGTTCAATATATTCAACATATTCATACACCATAAACTATTCTAAGTGTAAAATCAGCAGTAAGAAGGAAGTTTCAGATTATCACATAGAAAAGATTTTCCTTCCGTTGCATTCCACGTCATATCAATGATTTTATTGTTTTAACACTGTTTTAAGCTCCGAAAAGATTTCCTTTTCGAAATTCTCCCTGTAACTCAATAATTTTTGCCATGTGCGTAATTATTATTCGTAGACGTAAAGAGGACGACGAATAATGTTGATAATGTTGGCACGAATATATTGTTTGTTGTTGCTTGATGCGAATTTAAATTTCACACATGCTGCGTAGAATCAATTTCTCTTAGCGTGTGCGAAAGATGCGTTTAATCAGATAATAATTTCTAATCCATTCGATTCGCAGTCAATAATAAATTAATAAATTAAGTAGCAACAAAAGTCTGAGTTCAACTTGCACTTGTATGGCTTGAGATTAATGTGTGTTTACACTGAACAGAATGAAAATTGATTCAAGCCATTTATTACATTGTAGCGCATAAAACGCACCGGAAATGGGCACAATTTGTCATCTACTCCTGTGAATCTATTCATAGAGTAGAATAGATAAATTTCTAGTTTATACTGCAGATTATAGTTTTTCTGACTTGACCAGATATCTCCGGATGTCATAGTTATGCAAAAAGGAAGTCGACGTAATAATACCGTTAGCAATTGCGTTGATAATATGTTTAATAGGCAGCTAATGTTTATTAGCAATTAATTTATTAATTATAGTGTACGTTCAATGCTGTTGATTGACTGTTGAAAGCAGTGAGATTGTAATGTTCATTCTGTTTGTAAGTTCGTTTCAGTTCTTGCTTTTTTGTTTGTTTTTTGAGACGATAAAACGAAATTTATTGGTTTACAAGAAGTAACTAGTTTTTAAATAACATATTCAATATTTTATGTGAAAGGAATTTTTATAGCCCTATCCTTTTCAGTTTTATTGCCAATTTCATCATTATATTTTTCCTGTGGACTGACTTCTTTTACATTTTATTCATTCGCCTTAATAGACTTTTATTACCACCGAACTTACAATTGAAGGTTGTGGGTTGAATTTATTTATAGGGACGCATTTTTAGGCGTGTTGCTGATCTATAAAAGTATAAAAAACTAAATAAATTTCACTGCAGACACTCTTTTGGCAATAAAACCTGTATTTCCTTCCATTTGAAAACATTAAAGATGGAATGTAACTAATCAATAAAACACAGAAAGAGCAAAAGTTTTTAGACACTCTGCATTTTTCTCCAGTTTGTAATTAATTCCTTGTGAATGAGCATTTAATGGAATACCAAGTATCTCCAGCCAGGACTCGACATACAGTTTACAGATGTCTTGCAATTGATTCCTCCTTCATTGCTTAACTCCTCTGTCCAGGGTTAATTCCTCGTAATCATTTCAACGCCCAAACGAAAATAGTTTTACGAGCATTTTATTAAACCTGCGTGTGTGCGACTCGATTAAATTAACCCAGACGCAATCTGAAATGACATAATAAAACAAAGACGTTTGATGGCGCATTTAATTTCCTCGCCGCTTTTTTCCACTGCAAGGTGTTTGCGTCTACTGAAATAACTTTCGTTGCACTTGCAGTGGGAAATAATTAGCAAGTTCAAGGCTTTATACTTGGAGCCATCCACTCACGTCTTGAGTATATTATTTTTTTAGATATATTCTAGGAAAATTTGTTCGCTGCGTGCAAAGTCTCAATTAACGTGTTCTACTTTCCACATTAATACGACACGATGACAAGCATCAATTGATGGCGTTGATTTTTTCGGCAATTTGTTAATTTGCATAATACACCATAATTAATCATCGCTAGCACTGTAATCATGGAAATTAAAAGTCTACACCAAGGACAATTACACTGCTGGTGGTCCTTGATGGAATCAAGATTCAATTCGAATCAATCGCTTCGCACATGCACATGGAGGAAGTTGGTTTCCATGATGTCATTTGAAAGGGGCGTGGGGGGGCAGAGGAAAGAATGTTAATGATGCGAGAAGTAATTGGTGCGTTCTTGAAACAGGATTTGAACAATTTCTCGTTGTTTGCAATCAAACAATTTCGTCAAAGTGCTTACAAAAATTTGTTGGATTAAAGTAGTGAAATTAGCTGTAAATGTAGGTTAAGCTTTAATTTTCTCTTGACTTTCAGTCAGTCTATCAACAGCTCCCTTTTCGCTCCCATTATTTGCGTTTTGCATTCGAGGAGCTATTAAACCCGCTGCGTCAATGAATAGGATTCAATGGTAGTGAAAGTGCACTGGGCCACTAGAGTAGTAGAGAGGAATTAATTTTACACTGGTAGAGTTAACCTAGTACCCAACAGACCAACAAACAATATCTCAATCCGAGCCAATAATTTAAATGCAATCTCAATGCAAGGATCAGTGGTTTCGACGTATCTAAAGATGTTTGCTATATTCTAGAGCATATTCTGCATTGTGTCGATTGTAAAATGCCAGGAGCCAAGTCAGTTTATAACAAACAGTATATCTCTGCAGGAATATGCGTTGATGATATTATTGTAGGGTACTGGAACTCGTACTTGTCGGCTGTAAGTACACACTAATAAACATAGCGTGCAATCAAAAGTGAACTCGCGGCGTGGAATGAAGTCGAAATGAATCTGCGATTGTTATCTCGTCTTAAGCGAGTAATGCTGGTAACCAAGCAACTTAACAGCTCTCTGTTGATGTTGTAGACTAACTATTCTCGGGCCTTCAAAACTCCCAGCATTGCTTCTAAGCAAACAGCGGCTGATGGCGTTAATAGCATGCAACGATATAATAGAATCTTAAAAGTGACATGATATACGCATCATTTGGATATGGATTAAATAGCGCTGCAATCGAGCGAGGAAATGGAACGCGTCGAGTGTACTTGACTAGGAAAGTGTTGGGTGTACTGTACTGTGTACGCTTGTGAAATGATAAAGTACCATCGAGTACTGTATTCAAATGACCTATGCAGATGAAGTTGCTTTTATTAAAAGTATTTTTATCATCTGGGAGTCGGAATTTTATAGCACTTTCTATTATATGAGTAGAAATTATCTTAAAAGGTATTTAACTATTATAAGTCACTTCTGAAGTTAACGTTGGTAACACTAGTGTTCGATCATCATGAAACGTTGCATGTTGATCTATAATGAATAAAACTTCTGCAACATGCAACTTATGTTAAAAACCATCACAGTTTGGCCAGATCCCCAAATAAAAACTGGTAATTTAATCGTGCATAAAAGGCTTAAGAAACCCATTTGTTACATTACCATTTCGGCACCATACACACTGGGTGTTATTTCACAGTACAACTTTTTAACTACGTGTTGACTTACCATAACTACATCTTGATCGTGTTCATCTTCACTTGGTATTACCTTCGTTGTACTGCAATATATTGCATTGCCTTCGACATCCCGAAATGCTCCTCTATACACACCATAAAAAATCAGCTCGCTGTGTAACAAATCCAACTGGATTTCGCGTCCGTTTCTGAAACGTGCCGACGACGCACATCCGCGTAATTTGATAAATTGATAAACACACAATTGGCGGCGCGCCTTATGTGATCCCTCTGAGTTATCCTCGAGGATGATGTAGTAACTCCGAATAATATTACGACGCAGCGAGTGCGAGTTAATACAATTCTTTTATCTTTCACCGAGTATACCGCTGCCGGCTCGATGATGAGGAAGAATAAAGAGATATCCGATCGTCGTCCCGCTGTACATTCAGCCACAGCCAACAGAAGCTTCACAATTTAATAAAGTATTTTATCGACGTCGTATCGCATCGGGCGCAAGGTTAATTCATCACATTCACCCGGTGAAAATCGGAAAGAAGTGCAGTATGATTGATGACCAATTGCGGCGGATTTGATTGACGAACCGAAATTATAAAATTGAGAAATCTTTGAAACACGATGAGACCGCACCGCGTGGTACCTGGTGAACTGGTGGCTTTTTTCATGGGAGGAATTTGGACGGCAGGTGTCCACATCATGGTTCAACATTCTGAAGAACGCGTTGGATTTCGTACTAAACTTCACTTTTTTAGCTCTGCTCGTGCAGAACAACTCCTCAAATTCTGCAAATCAAAGCCTTTTAAGTCTTGCCACACAAGTTCTTGTAACTTCTTGTATTTTCTGTATGTGTGTAGCTGAAAGATTAAATTATATTAGGCGGTTTGTTGGCCTGAACGTGATTCATCACATTACCTGAAAGCAGCACGTAATACTTTTGCTTGTGGTGCCAAAGCTGAATGCTGCAAAAGGTAAAAATGAAGGGTAAAGAATTATAGCCGAAATGTGTTCCAAACCCTGAACAATAGCACGAATCTTTTGACTTTAATGACCACTTTTGTTGATTGCAGCGTGCAATTCATCTGGATGCACGGGAATCTCTTCGTTTAATACAACCTGTTGCGATTGAAGAGTTTTATTTCTTTTTAAGATCAGGCAGTAAAGAATACACCCGCAATTGGTAATAAATATAAATATTTGTAGAAACGGAGGAAATTTCATGGTTTTTATAGTTTTTATTTAGTGTTGTGTTTATTGCATGTGCATAAAATGCTGGGGCCTTTAAAGTCCAAGATGCGCAACGAAAGTGAAAATGAGAAATCTGAAAAACCACATTGCAGACATTTTAATGACCTCTGTCGAATCTGGGAACCTTGAAACCTTGAAATGAGTTGCCTACAGACGATAAACCTTAACTTTAATTTGCAATTGCTTCATTAGGCATGAATTACTTTAGGTAAATTGTACGTTTAACTGCCGAACGCAGAAAATTACTTTTAAAATGATCCTAATAATGAAACAAAGCCACATTGTTTATTAATTTTGGGTGTATTTGAGAGTATCCTTCTACAAGTTCTTCTTGGATTGTATGAAAAAAATAAAAAGGATCCCGTTAGTTGGGATTAATTCGCAAAGTCTATCAAAAGTCAGAAGGAGGAGTAAATAAAACTGCATGAACGGTGTATTGAAGTAATTGGGACATTCGCCTTCGCCAAGGACGTCTTAAAAATGCAGTTATAAATGTTATGATGCGGCTTGATCACGTCCTGATGAACAGACCGAATGAATTACCCACGTCGAGCTTGTATTACGCATTGCTCATCGCTCATCTCGACATGAGACAGACTCTTCGGCAAAGCCGGAGATCCTCACCAACAACGGCGTCATATTCTCAATACATTGAAAATGTTCGCCCAATGCACTAAGCTCAATGCCAAAGAATCGCCTAATTCGGTTCAGTTTTATGTTGACCAGTTTTTCACCACCTTCGACCTGATTTCTAATACTCTTGGCCCGAAATTGATTTGAATTTTACTCGCATTACGTGCATCCTATTGCATCCTATTAGAGGGATATGGTCATCCAATGACCGAGTCTGCATCGAGGCGGAGAACAATTCGAAGACAATAAACATTCCCGTCTGCGATGGTCTTCTTCGTTCCGTTTTTGTGCCTGCGCACTGTCTATTTATGTACCCATCGCATCGAATCGATACCCGCGCGTCGCTCGCGTTCAGGAATTCAATCGTTCATCCTTATATAGGAGGCGGCTGCGTGGCTGCATTAGGCGCATCGGTCTTCGGTGCATTGCAATGCCGCAGCGCAGGAGCAGCCGGAGTCAAAGTTACGTCAAACTTTGGTTTTTATGTATCTATTAAAATGACCTTCCTAGCTATACAATGAGCTGCTGAGGTGTATGTTGGATGAGGTCAGAAAACCGTGAATGATCTATGATTCTACAAACTTGGGACAGGAAAAAATGTCCCTGCGTTTGGTAGCGTTTATAGAATAAGAGGGTTTATTGGTTTTATTTTAAGGTAGTGGGTTTGCGTGTGGTTGGAACAAATTTATATTCAATATATTCATATTATGGTGTAACCAGAGCGTGTTTAAGGCCACGCTGTTGGTTTTCTTGGCGCCAACGAAACTGACCTCTGGCAAAAGCCACAAATGGCTATTAATTATACTCTTTTACTTATTTTCCTTCTTTCTTAAGCTTAGAACAAACTTTTAACTTACTTATTTCAATATTTCATGAAAATATCTGCATTTTCTGACTTACCACACAATTAGTTTAGTTAACCCATCAGAACTCATATTGAAAATTGCTCATTATTATGGCTTGACCCTTAAATTAAATGTTACAATTGCATTATCCTCATTTAAGGCTAAATTCCGCTCGTTTTAGTATAGTTGGTAGCTTTAAGCTATTGCTATTGCTTTGACCACATTCAGTCTCTTACCGTCTGTAACAATCTCCTTCGAGTGTAATGGGGCATTTATAAATTGTTTTGCCGTTAGTTTCGACTGATTCGGCAAATCGGCAACATCATTCGATTAATGCACGACGACAGGCTAGGACGCTGAACGCGATCTGTGTGATCACCGTAGAGATAACCCAATTCGGGCCACGATGCGATTACAATTGGCCATCGATCTTCGTTAATTTAATAAGTTGCGTTTGATGAAGCCTAGCTAATTGATGTGCTTTTATCAAATCGGCCAGCGTTTGTTGAAGGAAGTTAATCAACGTCAAATGAACTTGATTTGCTATTCATTTGATAGTATTCTGTGTCAAAGGTTATTTTATAAAATATTCATTGATTTTTATTAAATTTATGGGCATTACCAATAAATAATTGGATTAAATAAAGTCTTATTTATAGCAGGTATTTTGCAATTGAGCGTCTTTAACTTTCACCATATTTTCGAGGAAAGAGAACATAAATTGCTGCAAAATTGGCAATTGTTCAAAGTAATTTGTCAATAAATTTACAAAATTTGGACTCCTGGTGAACTTTTCTTCATTTCTCCGACCTTTTATGTCTCATATACCAATGCAAATTGGATGAGGAACGCGTTTTATTTAGCAGTATAATCAACTTAAAAGTTGAACCTTAAAAAGGTCATTTCCGTTCTCTTCTCAACATTATTACCTCCAACGAGACAAATCTGTCTTATATATGAGTTATATAATTTTGCTACTATCTCATTGAAAGCCAAAGTAATTATTGTCTCTTTGCGGAGATAAAGAAAATCCCTTTGCAAACTTTACAGCGCTCACAATATCTCCATGTCGTACGTCTTACCCTGTGACATGCAACATACATTACTCTCCTCCGAAAGAGTCGAATCTATGACGACGTGTGTTAAGCATGTAAAAGTCGTTTGATTATAGTCGTCGCCGTGCTTTTATCAAACAACTCACAACATGATCGTCCCCTCATGGTGTGCGTCGACGCTGGTCATAAATAAGCGTAGATAATGGATGAGCAATCATCCAATCGACTTTCTTCCACGTGGTGCGCAACCGGGAACCGAAACGATGATTATGGTGGGTCTCAATGTATTCAACTTGTTGGGGAATGTCAGGGATGGATAATTGACTTATTGTCGGCATACACCTATGGTGTACAATTATTTTTTCAATTCCTTGACGTCTCACTTAGAATGGATAAGCTGGTACAATACGAAAGGCCTCCTCTTTCGTTATAATGATATTGTGTTTGGATGACTATTTGTCATTGGTGTCACTGATCGGATTAATTGAAGGGTGCTACCTATTGGAATGTAAAATTCTTCAATTGATTGACCCACATAAACATAAGGTATACGATCACATGTAATCTGTTTTTTTGTTGAATGATTTGTTGTTCTGTTATTAAAGTAATGATTTTGCAATGGGTACTGTTTGTTAGTTTAGTATACTGGTCGTTTTTCATTTCCGCAACGTGCCTATTTCATTTGTCATATCTCATTATGGTGCCTTGATTACCGATTACTGTCTGCCAATGGTAGAGAGCCCGAATCGCTTTTGTCTTACGTCTCATTAAAATTAATAAAATATGGTTCTGAAATGGTTCACCAACTTGGGACTCTTATTATGCAGCTGTAGATAAACGTGATGTTTCAATCTCGTTTTGCATTAGGCTTTCCAAATGCGTCTGCAATTGAATTAGATAATTTTACGAGTGCACAATTGGCCAATTTCACAATAACAAGCATTATGCAATTCACTACCTCTGCCAAAATTGGCATGAAAATGAAACTTGAAAGTCCGGAAGGAATCTGAAAAGGCATATTACTGGTTTATTCTTATATCGGAGGAAGATAATTACGTTATTAATATAGATTATTATATGTTGTACTTAACTTTAAACTATTTATTATAGTTTACAGCAGCTGTTTAGTTTTTTAAAGAGAAAATTTGTTTGTGCTGGTTGATGTAATCTATTATAACTTACCTGGTCTTAAAAATACAATTTGGTATCTCAAACATAAACAAACATTTAAACGACATAAACTTTAACTTGTCCTTTGACGTATTCTACCCTTAGGAATTCTACCAATTGAATTGCAGTATTGCTCTTTGAATGATAGAGACAATCATAGCTTGTGGAAAAATCTATGATGGCTGTCTTCTAGGCTACCTTATGGACCGTTTCCATGGTTACCCACACGACTTTGGACTGCCAATCGTATTATAGTATTCAACATCGTTTTGTTTCACTTTCGCATTTTAAATTCAAATATTACATTTTGTTGCAAGACGCTTTAAATCATTATAATCTCTCCTAAACTCTGGAAAATTTGTAATGAAAGTGAACTTAAAATCATTAAACTGTTGTTTTCATGCTTGTTGTGTCCGATTACAAGAAGTATATTCCAAAATTAGTGGCTAATATTACTTCTGCCAAAGAGTGTGTCTTTATATCTACATTGTCTAATAGTGGTACTACACTACAATAGTTTTACAGTATTTCCAGGATATATTTTTAAAATTCTAACAGTCATTTTATTTAATAATTGCAAAAGGCTAATTCTGATTAGGGTATGAACACTTCGAAGAGCAGTGTTGATGACCACTCTTTAGAGTCATTCCCATTAGGTCTCTTTGAGTAGTCATTTTGTTTTACATCCTATGAGTATTTCTGAAGTAAATTTATGCTTGTGATGCAAAATCAAGGGTAAAGAACAACAACATGGAAGCTGAGTTTGGTCTCATTAAGAGTATCTCCTTAGAAGGAAATTAAACCAGTACCAACAATTAAAAGACTTCTCAGCTTCTAAGCTTCAGAGCTTTACTCTCATAATATTTAAACGGTTACTTTATGTCTTACTGCGTATTTGTATCAAATTACCGCAGAACAAACGCTAATCATAGTTAAGGCTAAAATGTGTATTTTATAGCACAGACTCAGTATGTTTATGAACTTTGAAGAGGCGTTTTAAGCTTGAGCAGAAGCAAGAAGTAAACCTAAGTGCCTCGCACAGAGCACGAGTAAACTGAGCAAATAATTGCATTATGGTTGTTGGTAAACTATAAACGCTGTTGTTTACTAGTACCCTGGAGGAAAAGAAAATGTAACGGAAGTAAAAAATCATAATTTAAGCTCATTTTTATGCTTCTGTTCCGAGGAGTCATTGACTTAAGTGTCTTAACTGACTTGGGTCTCATATTGCCCGGCGTGGACTCCAAAAGACAACCTGTTCCTCGTTGCGTTACCATGTAGCTTGTGTTGCTTGCAGTGAAAGACGTAGGCTTTACGCTTTGAGTCATGAGCACTTTTTCCAGGGAAGTCGATCGGCACGTCGCGCACGAGATGACCGCCACGGGTAATTAATGATGCGACGCGTTTTTTGCCAACCGAGTGCGACGCACACACGCCGTAATCTTCCAGCCACACGGCTAATGATTACAAGGCGCTCGCGCTGGCGTCCCATTACTTAATAACAATCCAGCGCGTCGTGGTGTACCTCTAGCAGAGGAGCTTTCGTACATCCGAGTGCAAAGTTGAGGCCGCAGTGTGCCATCGTCATCCTCGCATGTCTTCGCTCGAAGAACATGCGCGTCTACTCTACTACCAGACACTGTACAAGCCTTCCTCATTCCAGGCCGTCCATTTAATGGTATCAGGTTGCATCGCGTCTAACTTATTATCCGCGCGACGCGTGTCGCAAAAATGCGCATATTTTTGCTAATGCGCGAAAGCGAGCTTAATTAAGGCGACGCCGTGTTAAGTAGAGATGCATGTTGGCGAATTACAGCATTACATGGCATGTAACTGTGCATCCTCGGTCCGCGCTCACAATTCGCGAATGTGTAATCAGCGAAAAAGATTTCTGCCCATTCATAAATATTCCGAAGCATTAACATTCGCGCTAGTGAGTTCGTTAGTTGATTCAATGGCAGCTAACTTTCATTTTGTTGTCCATACATCGTACGCGCGATTTTATCATTAATTTGTTATTTATTGCAGTTTCTTTTCGAATTCTTTCACTTTGTCATTATTGAGCTATTGATATGCAAAATCATAATTTATTCGTCGACAGATTCGTAACGGGAACAAAGAGGTATCGAGTACAAACTTAAAAGTGATATCTATTGGGCAATTCCATAGGATATCGAATTTGCAAACTCATTTCAATCTTGTTCTGCAACTTTCCATCTCTATATTTGCAAAAAATAAATGTTTAATTTTGATGGTTGTTCATATCTCGAAATAGTGTCGAACTTAATAGAAATTTGTTTTGATTAATACACTTTGAACCTATAACTGTCCAACAATACTTACCAAACATGAGTGAGACCTAAAAACATAAATATCCTGCATACTAATTAACTTATGATGTTTTAATTTGAGATATTGTTGCTTCATTCAAGTAAAGAATTTGATTGATTTC